>VZTJ01002649.1:519825-544332 GCA_013397795.1 Orthonyx spaldingii | reverse complement strand
CCTTCCCTTTCCTTCCCTTCCCTTCCCTTCCCTTCCCTTCCCTTCCCTTCCCTTCCCTTCCCTTTCTCTAAATTCTAGAGGGCTGAGAAAAAAAATCAATTCTGAGTTTGTCTTTGGGGAAACATAACCATGTGGGAAAAATATAAGCTCTTGCTGTAGGGTCGATCTAGCTTTCCATGCTAAACAAAGACATTGATTTTTCTCTTCTTTTTTCTTATTGCACTTCACATAATTTTTTCAAGCCACCTCAAAAAGACAGCCTGGAATAGCATTCGTCCTATATAAACAACTCTGTCTTTAGTAGAAATGTTACTTTGCTTTACATGAGTAGCAGCCATGTGCTCTCAGAATACCTTAAATGAGAAAGGACTCAACTACATTTTTAAGAAGCACATTTTCTTTGTAGACTCTCTGCTGCCTGCTCCTGTCTGAAAACAAAATGACTGCCTGTCTGAAGACAGCAGATATCTCAGAGATGTAAATGCTCACCAACCTTGAATCCAAGCCCCAGCACAGCAGAATACCCCACTGTATAAAGACAATATTGATTGTCTTTGTGTTTGTTTGCTTTTTGTGTAGGGGGTTGAAAATGCTAGTGATGTTTAAACACCTCTTTAGAGTCATTACAAGATATTGTGCAAATTCAGTTATTTTTCCCTGGTAAGCAGGCATGAAATGCACATTTGCTTATCAGAATGAAGCAGTTCCTGGGGAGGCCTTGATGTCTGTCAGGTGAATCATCTAATCTCCAGATTTAATGTATTGAACAGGGTAAATAAGTCACTTTTTGGAGATGTCTAAATATACATTTCCCTGAGAGCTTTTTGAGTCTGTAGGGTAAAGAAATCATCCTTATATAAAGACTGGAGTTTTGTTTAAAAGGTGACTACCCAAAAAAATAATTGTGATATAACCATGTCATGCACACACTAAACAGACTTATTTCCAACATTCTTCTGCGTAAAAAGGCTTATTGCCAAGCTGCATCAGCCATTTAGGATTTAATAATCTAGCATATTTCCCCCTCCTACTTAGGAGAAAAAGAAAAGCAAAAATAAAACTGATAAAAATTTTGCAGTCAACAAAATTGTCATACCTCTTAGGAATGTTTAAGTTATAACCTGACAAAAATATGAAATTAAAATGCAAAACCAACCCTCTGTCCTTAATTCACCCCTTGTGCTTTTCCTTATTATCATGCAGAAGAACAGTGCCATTTCTCCTGTGAATCTTTGTGACACTAAGCTTCCTTGCTGCATTTTCAAAACGACTTATTCTGGCTGCTAACTACCTCCAGAACTGTTACTGTAAGTCAGCTAGTCCATCTCTGCCAAAGTGCAATTAATCCCTACTGCACATTTGCAGGGCTTATTCCACCTAATGTAAATGTCCTCTGTGAGCTGGCTTTCTCTTTACTTTACCACTGCATTATTTTTCAGCCTAGGAATATGTTAAAAACTAGATTTAACCAGGATCTTTCCCCTGACTTCATTGATTTTGTAGTAAAATGAGTGCTTGGTATTTCCCTTCAGCTGCACAATGTTCTTCACTGTATTTTCTTTTCCTTCCCAAAAGCTGACATCTGGAAGTATTGCTCTGGAAGGATTGCCTAGCCTTTGACCTCACTTTTGTTAGGGGTCTTTTACCCCCACTTTCCCGTTGCAAGGCTGTTATGCTTTGCCACCTGCTTGGGAGTACAATGTGTTCAGTTTATCTGCCTAGCTGGGCACCTTCACTTCGCAGCACCGGCAGACTTAGTGTCAAAATTCAGCCAAGGTTTATGCTGAAAGTGGTTTAAGGTCAGTCACTGTCCATCTCTTCCTCTCCTTATTTACAGGCTCCCACCTTGAAGATCTTGGATGGATTTGCAAACCCTTTGGATGGCTTGACGTGAAAGCACGTGCCTCAAGTGCATATGTTTTTCTCCGAAAATAATATTCAGGCTACTTTACCTTTCCAGTCTCTCCCCAGGAAAGGGCATCTAAAGACCCAAACCGACTTCCTCCGTTGTGCCTCCTCAGCCCCAGCAGCATTTTCCCTGCCTGACCTCGGTTCTTCCCATGAAACACACAACACAGAACTTGGTTGTGATTAATGCTGGCAGGGTCCTCACGACCGGCTGGTGCCATGGTTTGCAGGCTTTGAGTGAGGCACAGATGCTCAGCAAATATCGTGCATGACAGAGCCACATGCGGCCATGTCAGACCAAGTCTCTGAGAAACTTCCAGCCTTGCCCATTTTGGTGTGTAACCACTTGTCCAGGCCACTTGTTTCTCAATTAAGTAAGGGATGTGTTGGCTTGCTCTCTGTGTTCTCAGTAATTTTTCCAGCCTACATGTAATTTTTCCCAAGGTTGGGAAGGAGAATAGAAGGAAGAAGCCAAACTTTTATTTCGGCTGAAAAGTTATTTCAGAACTTTTATTTTCATTGATGTATAATTTGTAAATTATGAAGAACATTAGTGGAAATATAGTGATTAAAAGTAAGTAGCAGTATGACTTAATACAGCCAATCACCAAGAAAGTGATGATAGGGCATCACTGTAGAGTCCAGTCTACTGTTATGAAGCTGGGAATAAAATGCAATATTTAGTAACAGCCTTTAACATTTCCTTTATTTTATTTCCTTAACCTTTAACTGTGATGTGAAACTGAGCCAGGAAGGAACTGCTTATTAGCCTTACTAAGTGTATTGTTCATGGCAATTCTGAACAATTTTGCTGGCATCCAGAGGACTGAACCAGGCACAGGCTGCATTTGAAGACTGTGATGGAGCAGAGTCAAGCTGAAGTTCCTGAATATTGCCTGATTCTGAAAACAAGTGTCTGGAGCTCAATTTTTCTATTGTTTTATATGTATAGGGAATTTTGCTTGATTTCATTGACAGTATAAATATTTAAATGCTAAGCACAAACATTTATATTGTTATTAATAGTATAATGAGGAAAGGACAATAAAAAAATTGGCCTCTCTGCCCTTACTTAGACAACTGAGTATGGGGGTTTTTCTATTTGTTCTTATGTCTTTTAGTGCTGAACAGACAAGAGTATTTCATAAATGTTTTCTTCATCGTTTACTGTTTCTAAAGAAAACTAGTCTCCCCATTCTGCAGGTGACTGAACCAGAGTCAGTGTCTATGTGCCTAGCATTCAGACAAGAGAAGCAGGAGCCAGGCTGCTTTCTCTGACAGGGGTGTGGAACAGAACAAAATTAATTTCACCTAGCCAGTGCCAGAGAGTATGACAGGAGGGAATATCACCTTTTTCCAGCCACTTCTGTTTACACTTGCATTGTGATCTGGGGTAGTCTGTGCATGGATAGGACCTGCAGGAAAGTTAATAAAATTTTATTTTAAATGTATTGGTAAAATTGCATTACCTCACTCAGGTGACTTTAAAAAAAAAAATTAAAATAGGCCCTAATTTTGTTTCTTTTCATTCTCTTTGCAATATAATGTGGTTTACCTGATTCAGTTTAAATCTACACCTTAAATTAGCTCAGATTACCTTTCCTCAGCATTCACACATAGCCAGGACCTAATTTTGTTTTCTCAGTCTTGAAGCCATATTCGCCTTGTAGGAAGCACCTATTCTTGTCTTCTAAGTCTTGAAGCCATGTTCTACCCGCTCTTCTCAGTGCAACTGGGAGATTTCTTATTTCTGCGCTTCACAGATTGCTACATGCCCTGCCATCACACAGTTAATATAACAAGCTCTTAAAAAGGTCAATGATATTAGCAGTTTTTGTCGATACGGAGTTACTTAAAAACCTGATGATTAAAAAGAAGGTATGAAAGAACAGGCTGAGATAATAACTCACAGAGTAAAAATGATGAAATGGTACAGTAATTACAGCCTGCGAAATCAAAAAACCCCAATGTGACCAGCTATGGGATTTGTGACAGTTTTACTAAGGTGAGGGACTGAAGAGAGGGTGTGAACAGGGGCTTTTAAAAACCATTTTCCTGGCACGAGGATGCGGGGAAGCTGGGTTTGCACTTGGTGGCAGCGCTCTCCTGCCCTGCCAGCAGCCGCTGCTGCCTGCAGAAGGCACGGAGAGAGCGCGATGTCTCTGCACAACCCAGGGCTCATAACCTGCCTAATATTGTTTTCTTAATTAATTTTAAATACTATTCCTTTACTCTGATAGAGCTCTGCTGCTTTAGAGCTTTTGTTGCTGTATAAAGGACTCCCTAAAGAGAAAGGGAGGAAAGAAATTTCTGGAAATGGGTGAAAATATTTGTAATTATTGTAGGAACAGTTATCCCTGTTATCAAGGGTCCCTCGAGGGTAAGGATAGATGGTAGAAGAAAAATGATTGGGAGGTCCTAGGGCCATAGTTGGTATTTAATTTTTATCTGGGAAAGCACTGACCTTCATGGACTGGCCCTATTTTTTGCTCTCTTTCCTCCCCTTTCTTTCTCCTTCCTTCTTCCTTCTTTCCCTTCCTTTCTCCTTCTTTTTTCCCAAGCAGGCTGTACTCCTGTAAGGGAAATGCTGTATGTTTCCCACTCTTAGCTGTGACATGTTGAAAGTAAGGAAACATACCAGCCTACAGCAAACACTCATTGCCAAAGTATTTATTGGCTGTCCTTCAGCTCTTCAAGAGGACAGGAGAACTCGTGCTGAAAGTCAGGTTCATGACAAAGTCAGTTGTCAGTGACAGCACCAGAAACCACAGATTGCTCTCAGATTAAGCCCTGGTCCTTGTGTGACTTACAAAATTACAAGGATTGAGTGTACTAGACCTGAGCTGTTGCCCCTCCAACAAGACATCCGTAGCACTATAGGTGTTGAGGGGGAAATAAAGTGTCCTTCAAATGCCTTGTGCCTTGTGTAATGGGAATCTTGCACCTATGTAGTGTGCTGACTGACTCTCCTGGTAACAGATGGGAGTCCTCTAGCACCTTTTTAAGGTGAGCTCACTGATGGTCTTGCAGCACATGGTAACACAGACCTACTGACCACTCTGGTCTACTGGAATAAAGTAGAATTAATGTGGTGTGGTCAAGTCTCACAATTTTATTATGAATTTTATAGCATTAGATGTTTTTCTCAGTGCTTCAGTCTTCATTCACATGACATGCAGGGAAGCTCATTTCTTTTAAAGGGAATGTGTGGCCTTTCCTCTTTGTGTGGATCAAAAATGTGAAAAACAGAGGCTTCAATTGTAGGAAACAATCTTCTGCCATTTGCCCAGGAAAATGCAAAGCACTTTAGTGTCATGATGTTTGCAGGCCTCAGATGGCCAGTAGTCAAGATCAGCGGAGTGGTCCCTGCTTCAACTTTACAGACACATTTTTTGCACAACAAAATGAGTGTGTGAGACTCTGCAGCTGTTCTCTCAAGGTACATTGGTTGGTAACACACTATGATGGAAAGAACTATGTAATTAGAGAGTAATAATGCTGGCATCAGAAAAGAAAAGGTGGGTCAAATCTGACCATGTGTAAATACAGGATGAAATAGCAAGCTTTGTAAAAAATTAGAGGGAATCTGGAGGTGTCCTTACAAAAGCAGCAGGAGACGGAAATTAAATGGCTTTTAAAATGAACTTATTCCTGAGAAGAGGGTGAAGTTCACTGGACCAGACACAGTGACACAGGACACCTCTTTATCTACTCAAATTTGGACGCTGGTTATGCACCATGTAAGTTCACAGCCCATTCTAGTTGCAGAGGTTAAATATTTGATGCTCAAATGGGCCCAAAGCAGAGAAACAATCTCTACACCGTGACACACAGTGAAAGGTGAGGCTAATGTGGTTTCTGTGGCTGCCTGGGGCAGGTCGTTCAGCAGCAAACATTGTTCATGGATTTATCTATCAGCAGAGATGAGCCCTCATTGCTTCTACAGTTCAGTGGAGCTCCTGATTAGCCTAATCTCAGTAACGAACAAAGGCTGTGAAATAATTTGTATCCTCTATTAGAGACAAACAAGCAAGAACACCACTTAAGGAAGCAATATAAATAATGAATGAGTAGAGAAATATGGGCCTTTCTGACAGAAATGATGCTGGTTTTAATTTGTGTTTATGGCACCTAAAGTAATGGGCACATGAAATATGCATGGAGAGAAAGAACCAGGAAAAAAATCCCTGCAGAACCCGACCACAATCCCCTGGACTCTGACCAAAACTTGCAATGGGAAGAATGTAATGAGGCAAAAAGAAAGCTCCAGTAGGAAGAGAAAATAATAAACACAGGAAAAATACAGTCCACATCTTTCTTTGGTGCCTGCTACACTACTAGGAAATCAAAACACTTTTTAGGAAATGAGCTCAAAGTGTAAGATTGCCTAGTGAGACAGTCTTTAACATTTGGTATAACGAAGTCAAATCTTTATGGAGGGAAAGATAGTGTCTCAGTGTTGCTTGTGTATAGAAAGTGTGTTTAAAATATATTAATTCCTCTTTTGGGGTGAATCAAGGTGGTTTTCCTCTAAATTTAAGAATAGTATGCCATGAATCAGAAAAAAGTAAGGATGCAGCCCATTGTCTTGAATCTTCCTCTGGAAAAAGAGGGTAAGTTTAGTTTTTTCTTGAGGAACATTTTATAAATTTGTAAATAAGGACTAAAATGATTTTAGCTTTCATAGTTGAAATTACTTGTTCCTGGACTTTTTAAAAGCTAAAGAGTCTACAGAGGTGTTAATATATCTGCATATGATTAGTAGGGTCCTACAATTTTTTGAAATGTGAACAATAATGTCCCAAACCTGCAGTGATCAGAGTGATTACAGGATATTGTTTTTGTCCTAGAACAAGAGTGCAAACATTTTGTTTGAGCTTGACCACAGAGTCTGGTTTCCCAAAGTAGCATGTACGATTTTCATCTCAGGCCAGCTCTTTCAGCAGTGCTTGGAATGGAATAGGATACAGGTATTATATACTTGAATTTTAAATGTAGATTTTTCTAAATTAATTTTTCCACAAAAGTGAAATGGTACCATAATTTCATAACAGGACTTGTACATGTCATAACAAGACTCCTGTACTTTCTCTTTGCAATTGCCTAAAGCCATATGGCTAGAACACCCCTGTACATGTGTAACCCACGTATCAAAATCACATCTCCAAAGACAGTGTCTTATTCATCAAAACATTTGTACTGGGTTTGCATGGCCTGGTTTTGGTAGCAGTGGGGCTACAGGGCTTCTGTAAGGGCTTCCAGGAAACTGGAAGCTTCCTCAATGTCTGGCAGAGTCAATCCCTGGCAGCTCCAAAGACACATGTTCTGCTGGCCAAGGCTGGGCCAATCAAAAATGGTGGTAATGCTTCTGTGATAACAGATTTAAGAAGAAAGAAAAATATGTTATTGTGCAGCTGTAATTGTGACCAGAGAAGGGTGGAGTGAGAACATGTGAGAGGAACAACCCTGCAGACACCAAGGTCATTGCAGAAGGAGGTGGAGGAGGTGCTTCAGGCACTGGAGCTGAGATTCACCTGTAGCCCATGTTGCAGCCCATGGTGAGGCAGCTGTGCCCCTGCAGATCCCCAGACGGATGCAGAGATCCACCCACAGACTGTGGAAGTGAGGCAGAGATCCACCCTCATGCCAGAGCAGGTGGATGCCTAGAGAAGGCTGTGAGCCTGTGGAAGACCCATGGGGATAGGGGCCCTGCTTCCAGGCAGGAGCAACCTGTCCTTGAAGGACTGCACCCTGTGGAAGAGTGACCCATGCTGCAGCAGTTTTAGGAGGACTGCTGTCCATGGGATAGACTCATGTTTCAGCAGGTCACAGAAAGCTGCTGCTCGTGAGATGGAGCCACATTGGAGAAGTTCATGGAGAACTGTCTCCCGTGGGAGGGACCCCATGGTGCAGCAGGGAATGACTCCTCTCCCTGAGCAGCGTGAGAAGCCTCAGGGGATGAGGTGGCCATAACTCCCACTGCCTGTCTCCCTGTGCTGCTGGGGTAGGAGGTAGGGCTGGAAGGAGGGAGGGGTGGCAGGAAGGTGTTTTTCAGGGTTTATTTTTCTTCTCATTATCCTGCTCTGATTTTGTCAGTAACAAATTCACTTGATATTTCTAAGTTGAGCCTGTTTTGCCCCTGATGGCATTTGATGAGTGATCTCTCCCAGTCCTTATCTCAACCTATGAACCCTTAGTTATATATTTTTTTTATCCCCAGTCCAGCTCTGGAGGGAAGTAAGAGAGCGGCTTTTGTGGGTGCCTGGCATCTGGCCAGTGTCGACCCACAACCATGTTATAGTTATGAATCGTGGAGAGGCTGTACTAACAATTGTTAGTCCCATACAAAGTGACAGATAATAGTCCCTAGATAGATGAAAGGTTACAGGAAAGAGAGAAAAACCCCATTCCATAACAAGAAGAAAGTCAGAGTCAAAACTTTCTAAGGGTAAGGGTAGCAGATGAGTAGAGGTCCGGATTATTGAATATCCATCTCTGAGATGCTAGAAAAATGTCAGAGTCCAATTTCTGTCCAACATGACTTTGGCACAGGCAATTCTTCAGGATCATGTTATTAACAGGCATGTGGGTAGAAGATGAAGAAGGAATCTGCTTGAGGTCTCTTTCAGTTTCACTGTTTCAATGAACAAATGAAGTAACTCCATTGTTTGAGAGTTCATGAAGTATTCAAGTTGTAGGTTTGCTCTAGCAATACTCATCAGAATTAATAATACATCTGAGTTAGAAGGGTGCTGTGATGTGCAGTGTCCACCTTCCAGGGTGTACAGGGGCCCTTGTACAAATCCTCAGTATGTTTTCTTCCTCCTTGATTGAAAGATTTTGCCCATGCCAAAGGGGAAATTATCAGTCAAGAGTGAGCAGAGCTGTGCTGGAAGCAAGAGAGCACAGGTGGGAGAGGGGTGCAAGCTTGGGCTTCCCTGAGAACTTTGACTGCCCTGGCAGGTGAAAGTGGAACAGTTCCTTTGTGTTTTGTTTGTGTGCCTAAAACACATTTGAGAATACATCTATCAATTTTTTTCTCAAAGAGGTACCTTAAGTATTCATGAATTATTTTATCATTTTTTTCAAGTGAAAATCCTCTGCAAGTTCCATCTGAATCTGCTGAGAAGTCTGGCCACACAAAACATGCATTTTCCAGAGAATTTGTTGAAAAGGAGAAAAAAAAAAAAAGGAAGAAGGCCCATCTCTAATGACTCTAATGACAAAACCATTTGGTTGCAAGAACTTCTCAGAGGTAACACAAGAATTTACTGCTAATGTCTTTGGGTCAGATCCTTCCAAGATACAAATTGGAATATATCTGTAAGTAACTCAGTCTTCCTCTTTCAGTTGCTGCTTCAGAGATTTTCTTTGAAGTGCTTCCATTTGCCCAAAAAAAGTAATGAGGCCAAAATAATGGCCATGCCAAAATGTAGCAACAGGATACAGGCTGGAATCTTCAGCGGGTGGAAGTCAGTGTATCTCCATGATTTAAATGGTTTATATAGGCCTTAGCTGGCATGAACCGCATATGTATTTCAGCAAGGACAAAGGAAGGGCTCATCATTCCTTTGCAAGGACTCCCAGTCAGGTATTTCTCATTCTCATTGAGAGAGAAACCATTCACAAAACCCAATCTGCGACGTTCAGCAAGTACTAGATGATTAGCACAGTAGCAGAAAAGCCTCAGCAAGCCTAAGATTCACTGGGTGGGTAAGGGACGACTGTAAAGAAGTGCCCTTTCCAGGCCTCTGAAAGGAAGCATAAACAGGCCAAACTGTTCTTTGCTAACATGCTGACTTTTGCCTGTGGATTTCCTACTCAAAGGCCTTTTGAGCACAAGGCAGCATAAATGAAAAAATGCCAAACTACTGGTAGAAATGTACATGCCTCTCAGCTGTTCTTCAGAAGAGTCTCTGTACAATGAGCAGCAATCAGACCTTACTATGGGAAATACATACACCCTATGCCAGTATACCAGTTAGTATCTCTTGGTCTGAAAAGCTAAACAAATAGCTTTTTATTGTCCAGAAAACCAAACACTGTCCCCCACCAGGTAGGACCATAATTTTTCTTGCATTGGGCTCCACAGCAATCCTGAGCTTCAAGCAAACCATGAGAATTGTTTCTCAGCAAGTCCCAGGTTGACAGTAAAAGCAACAAAGCTAAGTCACAGAAAGAAAAAGTGCAACTGTCACGGCAAAATGGACACTGTTTTCAAAAGAATAGCAGCTTTCTCTGTTCCAGGGCTTTTGCTTTCTTCTCATCTGTGCTGTAGTGCAAAATGGTAGACTCAGGATAAAAGGCAGCGTTCAGTGCCATAAGAACTCCTTAACATTCATTAACAGCCAGTGATGAATGCGCAGAAACCTGCCAGACCCTTTCCAAATGGGACCAGGTTTTGGCTAGATCTACTTTGAATTTTTTTGCAGTGCTGCTTTGGTCCCTTTCGTGTGCATTTAAAAAAGATGTAGTCTGGGATTCACAGTGCTGGTCAGGTAAGTAAGAAATCCTCAAGAAGTCCTCCTATTAGACCTCTAGCTTTTCCAGTAGAACAACATCTTCAATAGCAATAAATTTCTACTGTCCCACCCAAACCTGTGATGGGTCATGCTTGACTGGAGATTTGTCTGTTTTGTGGTGCTGGAGTAATCCTGCCAAGGAAAAGTATGATTCTGGAGGGCCAAGACTTGTGAGCTACACAAAATGTCTTAGAAATATCTGGAGTGGATACCCTTTTCTTACACAAGACAAATAGGCAGTGTGGTAAATTTTGTGCTGTTAATAAAAGTCAGCTCTGCTAGGAGGGTCTAATATCTGCAAATTCTTACACAAATACTAGCAGGACCACCATCTTTGCATTTCAGGGGAAAAAAAGCACACAGATTTTGGTAGGACTGCTTAACTAACTTTGAACTGTGCTTCAGATGAATACATTTCAGACAAAGCAAAACAGTAAAGCACAAAGCAGACTTGTAAAGCGACACCACAACCCCAATTGTATCATGCACAGCTCTAATATAAGTAGATCTTTCTTTGATAAGTCACTTAGATTATTTGAATGTTGACCAGGAAAGTGAGTCTTCATGGAAGAAATTACTTTTTCTTTGCATTGTGAAGACAAAATTTCCTAGAACATGGGCAGGGCAAGAGCTAAAATCCCGGATGAGTGTTATTAAGGACATTGTTATGAAATATAATCTTTGTAGTTCTTTGGAGAAGGGATCTTCTTGCCACAAAGACTGTACTATTTCCACAGTTATTTTAATAAATACATGTCCAAATGCATTTGTTTAGCCAGTTTCCTCTCCTCTTTTATGGAGCAGGAAGTTTCAGGATATATGGTTTTCGAAAAGCGTATGTGGAAATGGAACTGAAAAGACTGGCTTTGAAGTAATGGCGTTCTTATATTTTATCATACTGAAATGCTGAAATAACAATTTGAAACACAAGGTTTTGCTTCCATATGTTGGTTCAACACAATTTTCTTCTTAAACATTTTGTCTACCATCACAAAAAATCAGAACATCAGTAACCTCAGAAAATACCAGCACTATACCCCAAAATACAAAATGTCTGTGTGATCCCATTATCACTATGAAAATGTTCCAGTGGAAAGTATTAGCCATTGTTAGAGTTCATTAAAAATTCCTTCCTATTGGTTTTAACTGTTTATTACTTGCCAGGGGAGGACATTTTTCTACATTACATATTTTTTTTCATCATGGAGTAGAGACACCCCAGTTCTTTCTTCAGTTGTGTGCAGAGAAAATTGAAAATGGAAAAACATCCAAAGTCTGCTGAGGTTCTGGAATCTAATGGGGAAGGCTGACCTTTTGCATGTGGGATAAATATATCACACAGAAATTTCAGATCGGTGCCAACCCCTGCACTGATTTTTTTCAGTTCAACTGCTGATTGGCCATGAGCTACACCAAAGCTGCCAAATTCATTTCCCAAACAGGCCCAAGTGACTGGTCCTGACTCCAAGCAATTGCAAGGATAGGAGGTGTGCACACAGCCAATTTGATCATATCTCCTCCCTAGAAACTTGCCTGACATTAGGCAGCTTATGACTATCAAATATTTATCGTATTATCAGAGGACAAAGCAAGAGCTAATTGATGTTTTCTATAGCAGAACCGAACCCTGATAAGCAGTGAGAGTTTCCTTGGCCCTTCAAGGAATGGAGCTTCTCAGCCCAGTGTCTTCTTATTTTTCAAAATTCCCGTTCATCTACACAAGGTTCCCAAGCCATGAGAATACATTTGCTGTGTGTTCTACAAATCGGAAAGAGAGGCTTGTCGCTGTCTGCTCGGACCTCAAGCCACCCAGAGGCTTGAGTGCGACCTTTTGCTTGGCTTTCAGCCGGACCTCTGCGGCACTCTGCCTGCACAGCTTCTGGTCTCCTGTGGCAGCTCAAGCAGGCACAGCTCAGCCCAGGGAGCTGTAGCAGTGAAGGAGAGGAAAGGACTCTTTGTTGCAGTGGTTCAGTTTACTAGCAGCTGAAGGGGAACGCTACAAAGAGCCAAGAGCAGCGACGTGCAGGGGTTTTTAAATGGCATAAAGGGGGCGGTTCAAGGGGAGGAACAAGGGATAAACCAATAGGGGAACATTACATAATAGGGAACATCCAATGGGTATAACTAAGGGGAGGAATATATTAACTTTAACTAACAAAGGGACCTTGGCAACAGAACTTTCCAGTAACTGATGAATATTAATCATTTGTGAGGGGATGCGGGAGGAGATGGAATTTTGAGTGGTGTGCATAAATGATAAGCAATTACCCCAGCCTGCCTTCCCCATCCCCCTCTGAGTCACTCTCGTGAGGGGAATAGTTTGTCCATTTAATGTCCTTGTTTATCTTCATGGAAAAGGCAGGCGGGGCTGGCTGTTCAGGGTCCACTGGGGCTCCAGCCACAGGCTGGACCACCACTGCAGAGGCTCACCATGCAGGAAAGGCACCACCTTGGCCAGGCAGTGCAGGGACAACCAGGTCTGGCAATAGGCACCAGAGATGCTCCAACTGGCCTTTGTGACTGCAGCCACAACAGCAGGGGAAGGGACAGTGTTAGGACCCAAAACATTCTGAGCCAAGGTAAAAAGCCATCTCAACCTTTGAAGAAAGGATGCTACCACAAGCTCTGGCGTAGGGCTGGGAAGAAAGGAGTGTTTTCTCTGATTGTCTGAATGGTGTGATAGTATTTTTGATCCTGGACGAGTCAGAGATCACACAGAAAGAAAAAAACTCATAACAACCCACAAACAAACTAAACTCCACACCCACATTAAATTAAGGATCAGATTGTTCCTATTTTGACTCTGTTGCTTCATCCAGACAGGTTCTTCTAACAAGATTTTTGCTGCACAAAGAGCTTGGGGCATCTAAAGAAGTAAGGGCTTGGGGTCTGGAAATGCTTTGTTAAAATTTTGGCTCTTTCACTACCTTGTACAGTTTCCAGCTGTCTAATTTGTGTTTCAGAGCCTCAGATGGTTCACCAGCAAGGCAGAGTGACAGCAGTGTCCCCATAGAAGTAGTGATCAGGGAATAAAACCATGTTCCTAAATATGTAGATTATTAACAATGAAAAAGAATAAATACAAAGGAGAAAAATATGGTTTTTTAAATGATGTAGTAGCTATGTAAAGGACTGTGATCTCTGCTAGCTAAGAAATATAGCTCCTAGTGACTTTGTGAGGTAAGGTTTTAAATTAGTTGCAAGTTGACAGTGGTTAGTTATAGTCATCTGGGTATGCATTTGTATATCGGAGGATTATGGTAAATTACTTGGACTTGATGCCTATTTTAAAGGGTATTTAAGGAGTGGGTTGGCTGTAATGTGCAACACAAAGGATAGAGTTTGTTCTGTCCATGGGGATATAACTCCAAATCTGTGGCCAGCTATTCTGAGAGCCTTTACAAAGCCAAAACCAACTTAAAACTGCAGTTGAAGAGATGTCACTCTTGGTCGGTGCTATGTGAAATTTCATTGAAGGGTTGTGAGCTCTATCCCTTACTCCTGAAAAAAGACCCCTGCTGTCCTCATAAATCTTGTCTAATCTCAACAACATTTTGGGATGGCTTGTGCCATTGGGCCAGACTTTTACATGGAAGGTAGCATGGTACATGGTTTTGTTTTTGCATTGTCTTCCAAGGATACTGTATATGACTTTTTCTCCTCTCATAATGTTTCCCACAATGTCAAAAATTACCTTAAAAAAAAAGAATGGTTTTGTTTTGCTATGGAGGTAGGTATAAATATTAAAAGCAGGCACAGATAAAACAATAAACATTCAGACCTGAACTTTGGATTATGCTTTGTTTAGGAATACATTCTTCCAGCATGTGTGGATTCAGAGATATATGACCTTCCCTTGGGACTGAAAACCAGGAGGGTTTCCACAAGTCATCTGACCACATGGCATGGTGCATGTTATTCAAATGCTGGCTCCCACTAAGGTGTCAGAAAAGGTCTCCCTCTCTCTCTGACACAGACTGCAGTTATTTTAGAAGAACTAAGCTCTGTAATTCCTGGGATGATTTCTGTTGCAAAGAAGTGATGAGCCGACTGACACCTGAGTGCAGGGTCATGATTTAACACACTTGCAGCTGTGTCCCACTTTGAGGAAATGTCAGGAAAGCACATGGGCTTTGTGTGTGTGTGCGCGTTTGTTTATCCTGAATTTCTGTTGTGATGAGTCTGGCTCTTTGTCAAGAAAATCTCATCTTGACACTGAGCTGCTTTCAAAGCCTTTTCTTGGTTTGCACAGAGGAAGTTGCAACACATAAACATTGTGCTACTCGCCAGAACCCCTTCAGAGGGAACACCTACAGGAAGTTTTTTTTTTGATGTGGGATGACCTGCAACAGGACCCTTGGTGTTCAAGCATGGCTTAAGACCCAGCCATTCTGGGGGAAAGTATTTTGTTATAAGACCAAATTACTGTATAAGACAGGTTACTGTAACACAAGGGTAAAATATCAGTTTTATAGCTTTCCTAAATGTGAATGTTACAATTTGAACTCAGAAGACTACCTATATTTCTCAGTGTTTTCATGAAATTCAAGGTCTGGCAGTGTGTACCAATATATAGATGCTACATAGTAGCATAGATGGTATAAATTGGTATAAGCTCTGTACAAACAATTGCATTTCTCTTTCTCCAGACAGAGCTGAAGACATAAGGAATTAATAAAATCTTCTTATGTCACCTTGTAGATTATTCTGCTCCCCTTACTTTTAGGAAGAGGTGATTCCAGAAGAAAAAAATCCTGTGTTCTTATGGTATGTCCAATAGGATTAATTTTGAGATAATGAGTGGTGTTATTTAAAAATATACTTTCTACTCACCCTTGTATGTATTTATTTTTTTACTATAATTCCTTACACACAAGAGACCTAAGTCCATTGCAGTTTCCACTCCACATGCTGTGTTCATTGTAAGATAGTCCCTGCTTTTGTTTTACACACAAGTTGACAAGAGAGAAAAAAGTGGGAACACTGCTCACAACTTTACTGGCCAAGAAAACACTCCCATACCTCCCACAATTAGTCTCCAGACTTTGTTTACCTAAGAAACCTGTTTTATTGTCCTAAATGTGTGAATCAGAAGACCTGAGTGTCATGGCTTAGTAATGCTATTCCCCAATTTGGTGCCTCTTCCTGCCGTCCTGAAACTCCAAAATCACACACTGCTCACTGGCTTCCCTTCTCTCCACTTCCACTCGCAAATAGCCAGAGAGGAAAATTGGAGACACAAAAGCAAAAATCCTGGGCTGACACAAGAACAATTTACTGGAAACTGCAACGACATAATGAAACAAACAGTGAAAGCAACAATATTAATAATCAAGGCAAAAAAAAAAAGATAGAGAGCTCAACCCAACAGCAACCACACCACCCAAATGGCTCCCTCCAGGCAGGGCCAGTGTTACCCCATTGCCCCATCTGCCAGTCTTGCTTCATTGGAAAAGGAATATGCTTTGTTCTCAGATGTGAGAGAGAGACGCTTTCCCCAGATTTCCATAGCAATAATGTAAAATGCTATGGAATATCATTAATGTCATAGCCACACCCAGACAGCTCCAGGCTCTGCTTCCTTACAGCTGATCTGAACCAAAATCAGTACACTAAATCACCAAGATTTTTTACATACCCTTTAGGAGAAAACCACCTCAAAAGTACATGCGAGGATTCACTGGGTGATAAAAAATTCTTATTGTATGTCAGCTTAGCTTTAACAAGAAATTGTGTTTTCGTGTTAAAGCAGTAGACAGGAATGAGAGACCACCTGTTGCAGTTAATGGTCTCTGCTATAAGATTCCATTGTAAGTTTTGGGAAGTTAGCTCTATTCTTCATCTGTAAAATGTAGAAAATGTGACAGAAAGACACCTTTTCCCCATATGGAGAATATAGGGAGAGGTTTGCCCATAAATGCCTTTCAGGATATAAGAGAAGACTTCTGTATTTGCTGTTTTTGAGCTCCATTACATAGGTTTCCAGTTTACCTGGAAACATCACTGCTGTCACTGTAGGCAGCATGTACGAAACTCTTGTAAGAAAGGCTGTATTTTAGGGGAGTTAGGTTCTTTTGGGGTTTGACAGCATTAGACTGCTGGACTCTTATAATTATATAACCTGTGAATTAGGAAAACATCCAGAGTTTTTCAGACTATGCTGATGAATTTAATCACAATTTAAAAGCTTTGTCAGATGAGTACAAACAGGATTGTGCTATATAACACTCTTCTGCCCACTCAGTATAGTTACTCTGTGTGCAAGTAATGTACCTGAATGAGCAGTTTGAAACACTTGAACTTTCCTGTTCCACTTAAAACCAACCCCAGGTTGTTGATGGTCCAAAGCACTCCTCCTGGCAAGGTACCTACTAGTGAAAGCGGGAAAAAAAAAGAGAAGAGACGAAAAGAAAGAACAAAAGGCTTTTAACTTGTGCTGCACATGATAATGATAGAGTGCCTTCAAAGAGCACTGGGGTTTTTGAAAATCACAGGAGTGCGAAGAGGTCACCCATAGATATTTGAATTATTAACATATGTGTAACCATTAAAGAAAGATGTATTGATAGAATATCAATGTGATTAATTATTTAGTTACACAAAGTACAGCTTAGAAAACAAATTAAGTATTCCCCACAGTTTGGGAAAGACAAACCTTGAATAAATGCATCGTAAAAGGGTTTGTTACCACAAGGCCTGGTAATAATAGATGATCTTAGTGTATCATGGAAAATGTGTTTATGTTGGTTGTATTTATTTTGGTTACAAGATGATCCTTCATCAGTTGATCTGTGGTGAGATGGAATGGAGAAAACCACAAAGAACCAACTTTGTACTTGAAGGGAAATGTGACATCTTTTCAGCTTGTGGTTTTCAAACAAATAGGTTTTTGAAAGAAGTATGTACAGCTGTTTGAGGAAGACAGTCCAACTAGTAAAATATCTCACACATGCTGTTTTCTGTCTCTCTAGTAAGTACCTCTGACAGCATTGCTGATGGGGATCCTGTGGTAAGATCAGGACATCTCTATCCCAGTCTTTGTTGACAGGAGAAAAATACTGTGCTCTTGGAACCTGTTGCTCACTTTTTTTTTTTGTCAGCTGTGGCAAATAAAATCTTGAATCATTGCATATCTACTTTGTAATACACTTGTGGCTGAAATTCCTTCAGATTTTGATTCCATTGTATGATTATTGCATAGTTTCTTCAGTCATCAGTCAACTATTCAAATAATCCAAGCAGATTTTTAATATTAAGTCTATAGAAGTACAAAATAAGTACCTTTTTCTATGTCTGTGATATTAGAAACAAATAGCAAGCACAGTTTTGGGAAAACCTCCTAAGGCTTGCCTTTATTTTATTTATAGTTTGTGGGCACTTGGCTGTGTTAGGTGCCCAATACTCAGCAGTGTGTTTCATCGACAGTCAGGTTGCATGTGCTTCTCTGCCCTCAGTGTTGGAGGACTTGCCACAGCCGGTGAGCTTTGTGCTGGTGTTTTCCATGCCTAGAGACAGACAGGATAATGGCTGCCAATATATGCATATCTGTTTCTCCCTTGGCCGAGACAAACTGAAATAGTATGTCCTCTTGCCCAGGCACTGGAGAGGAACCTCTCTCATAGCTGTAGCCCTGAGGGCACACTCAAGATGACTGGGAAGCAAATGGCTGTCCATAGCCACCAAGGGGTCAGAGGAAGGAGAGAGCCCAAAGTCAAGTAGAGCTAGAGTGTCTGTGGCACAAGTGAGAATCATGAAAGTTTGGGTACCTCTGAGTATAACCTCAGGAGTGAGCTGAACTGGAACACTAGTGTTGAATGACACACACTTTGTTCGTGATGACTTCAAGATGGGAAAAATGCTCTCAACTATCTTTGTATCACTCTACTTTTCTGATGCCAGAAAATATGCTTTTGTTTTAGTGTAAAGGTGTGACATAATACTGAACACAGTCAACTTGAAAATTCAGCAGGAAAGTTGGTATGCGTGTAGAGGAGGAAAAGAGGAAAATGCAGGAATAAAAAAATAAATTAACTGTAGCCAAGAGTTGTACAAGCAATTCTCATTGTGCTGGAAATTAAACAGCTAAACAGTGATATATCACATGACGTCTAGTCTCTCTTGTGTCTGAAGAACCATATCTGAGATATTTTTGTTTCTTTATTTGGTTTTGTTTGTTGGGTGAAGATTTTCAGCTTGTCAGTCATGTGCATAGTATTCCATCTATGTATTAGTATTAAAGCACAGCAATCATTGTGTAATTAATACTGCAGTTCATTTCTCCATTTTGGCAATTGCAGTTGTCTGGCAGATGTGGGGTAGCAAACTCTGGGCTTCCTGGGAAAGTCAGGCTCCAGGCTGTCTTGGAAGCAGATGTCCCATCGCACTCAGGAGAAGATGGCCATGAAAGGTGCTTGGCTACAATTCAAACTGTAACCATGTCACAAATGAAAAATCTGTCTTTAACCCAGTGGGGCAGAGACAGCTCTCTGTTCAGGTCACTTTGGTCCAGGTCTCTCGTAGACCTTGTCCTCCTGACTTGGGGTGTAGTGACAAAGGAACAAAGGCAATATTTTTTCCATGGTCTTGGGGTGTGGAATATAGGGAGGCTGTGGAAGTGGACTTCTAGTGTTTTTGAGGGAGAGTTCTCTGTCCCTTGTTCCATAATTTTAGGTAACTTGCTGAATAATTTATTTCTAATAGGCTGTAGGGACTTCTCACGTGTGGGTCTCCTGCCAGTTAATAATACTTGGTACGTATATTACTCTTTGCATCTGCAAAGCACTTTACAAACATTAACTAATTAAGCCTCACAACACTCTGGGGAGGTAAGTATAAGTAAGTTATTATTGTTACGTAAGGAAGGCTCTTGGCACTCCTCTTAGTGGAAGTCTCAGGGGAAATCCTAATCCTCCTCACTGCAGCCCTTTCTGATCTTCAGTCCCACTTGTGAGTTACATTTACAGAGTGAATTCAGAAATGAAGCCATGCTCCAACTCCTTGCACTTCCATAAGGAAATTTTACATACTCTGCAACTGCTCACTTGCCTCTCGCACCAACTCTCGGTGCCAGCAGAGACAGCTTTAGGGATTGCATAAGTTTTCTGTGACTCTTCTCCTGGGTCTCTTTCCTTCCATAGAATCCAGCATCTTGAAAGGCTGCAGTGATCGCAAGTGTAACTTTGATCCAGTGATTTTCTTGGAGAAGTCAGAAGGCTTGGGGGGAAAAATCAAACGAACAACACCTATAAGAACATGGTATGGGGAAAATCACATGAATTTGAACTTAGAGAATGGAAGTTTCTACTTTAGAAGCTCATCCTAGCTAATGGTAAAGATTCTGTTGATGTCAGTCATGAAGAATAGCCTGAGCAAAACCATTAGGAATACCTGTATTTTCAGCAATGCATGGATTTTCAGCATGGAATTTCCAGGAAAGCCAGTGGAAACGGTGTGCCCAAATCCTTCACCTTCAATTGATAGCATTGAGAAAGTGATCCCCAAATGCAATGTCAGTAAAAACAACATTGACCAATACTGGTTTTTTGCGGCTTCCAGAAGAACTTTTCTGCAAAACCTGGACCAGATTTTTTTAAATGCACAGAGGTTTCTGGCAATGCCTCATGCAGGGGTGCTGTGCAGGAAGTTTTGAAAACACTATCAGCTGTGTCCAGCTGAGGCTTTGGGAAGCACATGTCAGAAGGAGGAAAGCATGCTCCAGACAGGTCACATCATTAATTTCTGACAGGAGAACACTCTCTATGGCTCTGATGAAAACTGGCTGATGACTCCATTGAAAAAGCACATTCAAATCTCTGCTCAGCAGAGCTCCTTGTGAGGTTTTGGGGTTTAACATTTGTAGTCATAACAGTGCTGTTAATATACCACATTAAAGAGACACTTTGAAGCTCTGACAAGGGCAGTGAGAGAAAGCAGGATGGCAGCTGCTCTGCCAGTCACTTTCTTTTCTATGGGAACCAGCTGGCTGTTATTATCACTTATTATTTATCATTTAAGCTAGACTTGTTACAAAAAAATGAAAGAAACAACAACCCAAAAAAAGACCTCAATGGCCAGAAAAAAAGCAAAAGTGGCCTTTGGGGACCTTGGAAGCTTTCTGTGGTTTGATACATATTTAGTTTGATGGTTTTCCAATACACCACTTCCTCCTCCAAGCACCTTAACTGCCATATTAAAGTGATCAAGTTAACCACAGATTTACTAAATAGAAATATGCAGTTCACTTAGTCTTTAAACCGCATAAATACCAAAGAGGGATTTCTCCAGTTTCCGACATTCATCTTGAAACTACTGCTTAATATTAAATCATTAGACCTCAGGCATTTTTTTGCACAACCTATAAGCAGGCATTTAAAATCTCAGTCATCTCCCACTAGAAGTGAAATGAATATGTCCTGTGCAGTAGAACACCAAGTAAGTAAGGCTGAAGAACCTTGAAAGGGTTAGCTAGTTGAATAAAGATGCAACATGCTCGAAGATAATTTGCCTTTTTGAAGATCATTGTTTTTTAAAAGCTGCCTGTGGCTACTTAACTATGTGTTTTCAAGAGAAAAAGCCTACATGCACTTCACTGAGGCATAGTAACTGTGCACATAGTGTTGTCTTTGCTATTGCTTAAAGGGGATGCACATGTGCACATTGGTGTGTGTCTGTGTGCATTTATTTACCTAGGTGTTCTCTGCACGGGGAAAACAAGGATAAACACTCTTTAATAAAGACTTTTACATATGAAATTTTCCAGTTATTAATAAAAAAAAAGTAAACACACACTTGACTGCCATTCACACTAAGCAGCCAAGGAGCAGAGCACTAGCATAACTATCAGCGCACACCATCCTGCACTTTACCCCAGGCACTTCATGCATGAGCACGCTCCTTGCAAAGACCACCCCACTCCATGCTACTCTTTGCCAGGTCCTTCTTAAGAGTCCTCTCCATTGTGACCCCTATAAAAGACATGACAGGACCAAGCAAACAATTGGTATGGGGTAGCTGCTGTTTATTGTGCTTATTTGTGTTGACTCGCCTTGCCAGGACCTTCTGCTCTTCTCATATGCTCATTACCTCCACCCGCTATCTATTGTCTTATGACTTAAGTCAGGCCTTGAATAGATCTGTGCGGAAGGATAGAAATCAATTTATTGTGCAGTAGCACAGTCTTTAGAACAGCTGGACAGTATCCATAGACAGTACTGCAGGATGGCCAGATGATAGCAATCAATATGTCAGAGAATTAGAGAAACAAACAGAGAAAAGAAGTAATAGGCCTTTTTGCTTTAGCTGAGGTCCCAAAAGTATTTGGAGCATACATCTCATTGCCAGGGAGTGACAATTAGCCACCAAGCAAAGGTTAACCCAGGTAGCTCAGATGAACACAGGTTTTGAGACTCCTCCAAGCTACATCAAGGTGCTGTCATTTGGATAGTTCTGAAAGCAGCACAGGAGAAAGCCTTTTTCCATGCACAGTGAGGGATGTGATGCTCCCAGGTGTTGCTGTGTCCCCCAAGGTGCTGTGAGAGCATCTTAAATTGCCTTGCATGCACGTGGCTCAGCAGGATTTGTCAAAGATATCTATACCAGTCAGTAGAAGTTTGCCACCCATGTGTCTGAGTGACATTTGAAAATTCTTTCAGTTGTGGTTTTTGCTGCTTTTTCATAAATTTTGTCCCAGAGAATGTAAAGGCAGCAATCTGCCCTCATTCTCCTGGATTTCTGGAAAATTAAAACAGGAGATCCACAGAAGCCTTTTTGCATTAGAAAAAACCATAATTTTTCTCCTGCCAAAATACTTGTTCAGGAGCATGGTTCACTATGTAATCTTATATCAACTTTTCCACTTTTGTTTCCTAGGTACAATCAAGTGCAAGTTTATACCTGCTCCTGCTCCTCTTTCTATACATATACCATACTTGAACACCAGTTGTTTTTGCATTTTTCAACTATCTGCAAAGTCATTCTTCTTTATTCTTTGTTCTGATAAACAAAAAGCAATTTTGTCCCTCCTCCTGCCAGAGTTCAGAAGAGCTTCAAACAACCAAAATTTTTAACTTGTAAGTCAAATTGTATTCTTACATGCTTTTGTATGATTTCTGTAAGTATTGCATATACATTTCTGAGGGTAGAAATTGACCTATCAACATCTTTCACCATGTGGCAGTGTGAGGGAAAATGAATTTGTGTTGCAACAGAAATTTATCTCAACACAGAGTGGGAGTATATCACACATACGCCGTTGATTTTTGTGATTCAATGTTTTCACTAAGCCGATGGTAATAATCTGCACAATTAAACTTTTTCTGAAAATCACTCTTCAAGCACGATTTAAATATTTATGAGTGATCAGTGGGAATATTTGGTTTGTAATATCTTTGTTTCCCTTGGGAAATGTGCTTCTGCCAGGACCTGTAACTTGCAGTCAGGCAGCATGCATACAAGGAAGGAAGTTCCTTGCAGTTTGAGCATGTGCTTGAATTTGAAGAATTCTCAAAACTGGCTGTTTTATTCACACTCAGAAGTCATCATCTTTCAATATCTTCTTTAGACTGTCTTAAGTCTAAACAGGAGTTTTAGACTTAAGTTTTAGGAGAAATGGGTGTGTTTTCATGATGGATGTGATGGTGACAGGGAGAAAATAGTAGGTTGAGATGAACCCTGCAAGGTGGCCAGCTAACCATGAGTGGGAGATACGAAGGTCCTGCAAAGCACCCACATTAAAATGTGGGACTCAGTTCCTCTTCAAGACCAAATTCACAGGGAAAATGAGGTTTTTACAATCATTGCCTGCAAAGCCTCAGCTGAAGCTACAGTACTTGACGTTTGTGCCAGCATGGAGTCCTTTGATTTCGGTGTTGATACAGAGCTGGGGGCTGTTGCTCAGGTGTGGTGATAATGATGTTCTTCCAGAGCACAACCACTGCACTTATTTTGCATATTTTATTTAAAGATTTTTTTTCTTTAAGGAGAAGAGACAATATTTTAACGTGGTAGCATTAAACAAGCAGAAGCTCATGTTTTGACTGCACCAGGTGAATTCTTGCAAATTATCCAGTGGCTTCTTTTGTACTTGCTTTGAAGGATTAAATCCTGGGAACTGCATCTTTTTCCTCACACTCAGCAGCCTTGAGCCCACAATGTCAGGCATCTGTAATTCGTCTTCTACCTACAGATTTTGTATTAAATATCGAGACAACAGTGACGGGGAAAACAGTGATTTCATGTATGTGAATTATGGTATTTGAAAGTTACAGTAAACTACGATCTTAAACAAAGTAGCTAAAGGCATGATGTGATAGAACAGGGAGATTTAAGTGCCCTCGGTGAGCTGAGTAGAATACTACTCACAAATCTAATGTCTGCTGGTGTTATGCCAGCCGAGCTCCCTGACATTCTTAAAGCCCAAGTTGTTTGTAAGGTTATTATTAGAGATTTCTTGCTTTCTGAAGCCAAGGGAGGAAAATAACAGCTGAGGTAAATGTTGCAGGGCCCTCAGACTGTGTTTTCATTTGTGATTTACGATTCAGATGCAGACATCCAGTTGTGGTAGAAATAGCCTTGCTGGTGTGTTTGACACTGTGTTTCAAAAGGTACTTATTGAACAGAAAGTGGAAACAAGAAGGGGGTAGTTGAGCTCCTGAGGACTGAAAAACAAGTCAGCCTGTCTGTGGTGTGAAGCACTCCTTGTTCCCCTGAGGAGAAAGCTCTTAGTGGATTTCAGCTCCTGTGATGACAATGATGCTATGTTTCAAGCTTCTTACTGCACTGTAAATAACATTATGTTAAAGAAGTGTCTTTGGGTAGGAATACAGAAGTGGAGAAAAAGTATTTGATTAGAAACAACTCCTACTATTCATTGTAAAATGGAATATGATTTCAAGCAGTATAACTACAGTCATTGCTACTCCTACCTGTTATTGTTTATACATTAGTTCATTTGATTTCTACCTTTTTGCTCTGTATAATGGAGGTTTAAGCCTCTTCTAGCCTTGCTATTTATATGCTAGTTGCCTGCCTCTGAGCAAAAAAAAAAAAAAAAATTAATTTAAACCAAATGTAAGTTTTA
>VZTJ01002649.1:239231-519795 GCA_013397795.1 Orthonyx spaldingii | reverse complement strand
CCAGTGTCATGCATCAAGTAAGCAGACCAGAGGTGATAACAAAGAACATTATCTGATAGCAGTCACAGAAATCCTGTAAGCTGATGGAGAGTCATACAGTTCATTTCTAGCATACTGTTTATCTATAAATACACTGAGGTGGGGTAGGAGTTCTTTAGGGCAGACTGTTTATCTGTGCTGAAAGGGAAAACTGGAAAGTTGAATATCAACTTGGGTAGAGACAAAAATATTTAAGTCTATTATTTGACCCTTTATTAAATTCATTTCAATTTTAATCACTTCTGATGACACTAGATAACACCCTGCATGAACTATGAACTCTGATACACAGTTTAAGCAGCAGCTGTATGCTGTCCAAAGGATGAAGGAGATGATTTGAAACATTTTTCCATGTCTGAATTCCAGCTATGCAGTGTAGTTTGCAATGAACCTGAAATAACAGAACTACAAAGGGAAAACCATTGCTATGGCAACAAACTATTTCTAATTTAAGTGAGCTTGGTGCAAGAAAAGAAGCAACAGTGTGATTTAAACAGAAACAGACTTTGCAAAATAAGAAATGCAATAATTAATTTAAAGCTAAACAATAATTTAGCCCTCTACCTGTAATAATTTAACATATCCACCTGTAACTCTCTTTTCTCTGGTATTTTCTGAACTTACAGATACATAGAACATTTTATGTCTTTAAAAACTAAGACAGGAGTTAATTGTTTCAATCTCAGGAGAGACATAGGAGTCCCTAAACAAAACTAGGTACAGAATATACATGATTCAGGATGTAAGGTCAAGATTACTTGTAGCTGGTGTTAGGCACCACATTAGGAGCCCAAATCGGGAGACTTTATTGCCAGAAGCTATATCTCCACATTCAGTGAAGTTCAGTAGAGTAGTATGCCTTTGTGTCTAGCTGCAATGCCAAGAGCATATTTTTCAAGGCATGGTCTCTCTGATTTTTGGGGAGCACAACAGGACTGTTTTCCTGGTCAGCTATCTCAATTAGAAGATGAACCAAGATCAAAGGCCTTAATTCACTGTGGTGGTTGATAGGAACTATAAAACTATTCCAGTGCAAATTAATGCCACTCCTTTACCATCCTCTAAGCTGCAATGATGATTTCCCTGACTTCGGGTTAACTGCAACCAACAATATCTGCTTTTTCTACAACCTTGCTTAAAGAGAATGCTTTAGTCAAAGGACAAAGTCAGAATCTTCTTCTGATAACCAAGGACTTTCTTCTTATTCATATAATGAAAGAAGATAAAAACGAACTCCTTTGCTCTTCCCAAGCCTTTTTACAGGTAGATGGCTTGGCTACTGTGTTGGGGTGTTTTTTTGTTGTTACATTTTGTTTGTTTATCGTTTCTTTATAGTTGTTTTCAAAGGATAGACCACTCTCTTAGAAAAATACATTGATAAAAGTATTTTGTATTTCTATGTAATGTTTTGTCTTCTTCACAATTTTCTCAGTCACTTTTTGGGAACCCTCAGAAACAAGTCCTTAGGCTGTGTGTGTAGGAACGTACTGATTTGTCAACAAGAGGCATGGTATGCTCTGGAAAAAGCAATGATGCTGCCTGCACTGCCGGACTCTGCTGCCTCTAGCCCTGCAGGAGACAAGGGGAAACTTTTGGGAAAGGACACTTGGGACATATAGGTGACTCTCATCTTGAATGCATTACCCCTTGGTGATCAAAGGTCTGAAAAGACTTAGCAAGCAATGGATGACATCTTTTCAGCTCCACTCAGCTACTTCAAAAGCTTCTGCTTTGCCATTAAGGCAAACCAGATGATTCAAAGAGTTATTTTTGATTTAAAAAAAAATGATAGCTTAGTTGGCCAATCCATATCAAGTAGGCTCTGCAGTAAATAAATGGCAACTTGTTTATTTTCTGTTGCCACAAAACACAATTTGATTTGACTGCAGGAAAGCAGTGGCTTTTTCTGTAGTATTTGGGTACAGTCTTTCAATTGAGGGTAACTGGGGGAGAGCAGAATGTTGAAAAATGTTGAAATACTATGATTTTTTCCATGTTAAACTTGAACATTTTTAATACTTACTAAGAGATTAAATTACTTTTGAAATCAAATTGAGTGATTCAAACTTGCAGAATAAGGCTTAATCTTTGATTGTTCTGCTTCTGCAGAATAAGATGATCTGTGTAGTCAACATGGTTTTTTTAAAGTATGTTTACTGAGCTTCTTTGGTAAAACTGTGTTCATTACCTCTCTTTCACTATGTTTTGGGCCTGAGTTTGGGTTTTTTGTTTGCTTTTGTAGGAGAATGTTTCA
Source organism: Orthonyx spaldingii (assembly GCA_013397795.1). NCBI lineage: Eukaryota > Metazoa > Chordata > Aves > Passeriformes > Orthonychidae > Orthonyx > Orthonyx spaldingii. The sequence continues at coordinate 517,502 of VZTJ01002649.1, read as the reverse complement.
ATCTACTTGCAGTGATTTTATTTACCTCACAGCTGGACAGTCCAAGAAGGTGTAATTATTTTTACTGTGTGACTCCTGTGAGATTTCCCTAAGTAAACATACTGTTTTGAAACAATCAAGATTCTTATGTAGTGTATTTAATTTATATAATATCATCAATTTTTAGAGTTAGAAGGGACAAGCCATTCTTTGATCAGACCTTCTCTAATTATCCTAAAATGCCATTCAGTCATTCCTTCATTATGCCAAATCACTAATGGGTAGAGGTGTAATAAACTGTTTAAACAGATACCAAATCTTGATAAAAAGAGATTGCTGTAAGGTTATCTACAACATCTTCTAAGTTTCCCAGTATATAGGTTTTGGCCATTAATATAAACCTACATTTTTAATTGTTGGATATAAATTCTTCATTTGTCTTTATGTGGTGGACTTGTTTCTCAGCACCATTTGCTGTATCTTTTTGTAATATATTTCCTGTTATTTAAAATTTATCCAAACTCTGAGCCATTATTGACTTTATCTGCAGCATCTTCATTCTTCCCACATCTTCATGAATCAATCTCTTTCAGACCACACAAAAAAGAAGGAAATTCCTTCCAAAGTCCTGTAATGGGAGATCTCAGATTTATTGTGAATTGTGATTCATTCGTGAAAGAGATGCTGCATTGATGCATTGTGTTTGCATAAGGTAGAATTTTGAGGAATGTTTGCCCTCACAGGAAGTTATCAGTCTGCTTTTATTAATCAGATGTGTTCCAAGTTTATTGGAATCACCTGTTTGCTCCATAATCATCTTGAATTACAATTTTATTTTCAAGGGCTTGAAGACTGTAAAATATTGAATCTTTTCATATTTCTGCCTTCATGAGAGGAAGTCAGCAAAATAAGTGCATTTTAAAAGAAATACAAATCTGATTTTTTAAAGGATTTGGTACTGGTATCAATAGTATTAGGCAGAGATTTGGACAGTCCAGTATACTAGCTCTACTCTGGATATACTGGCATTGTTCAGAAATAATTGCATTTCTGTAGGATATATTTTGTATACTTGCCTTGCAGAAAGATATGGACTTGAAATACACAGAGGAAACCTAGAGAAAAAGCAGTTTACCACAAAACATGTCCCACCACAGATGGTTTCAAGCTGAAACATATCACAATGTATTTGTGTTGCTCTCACTGATGGTAATTTTTAATGCACTTCTCATTGTAAAGACATCTGTTGAAGACTAGGTTTGTTTGAGGGGAACATTCTTGAACTGAGGGGAATGGATAATAGGAATGGTGAATACTACAAAGAGAAACAATTAAGACAATCAAGGAATTTATGAATAATGAAGAAAAATGGTCATTTAGAAATACTGTTCTATGTTGACATCCCTGAAATTAAAGGTGAAATTTTCATATTAATCCATTACCTAAGAATCTAAATAGGGTGCCTGGCTTGCATAAAGGATCTTCCTCTATCATTTTGCTTAGGAATTGAGAAAAAAATTACGTTAGCTAATCATAGAAGATGTGCAAGACTGTGAGTGGACGAGGACTCTTGAACTGTTTCTTCTGATATCTATCCCACAATTCGTGTCCTAACTTCCAAGCCAATAGACTCCGTCTCTGACTAGGAGTAAGGGTAATGAACGGCACATCCTTCTTCATCTGGGATCCAGGTTCCGTTTTGTGTACATCTTATTCTGCTAAAGCAAATTCCGAGTAATTAAATGCCTGGGATGTAGCCTCCAAACCACGTGGATCAGACCTTCTTTAAAACAGTGAGGAGACTTGAAGAGGGAGCTTAGGACATAGAAGGCTGATAGTAATTAATGAAGGGACGACAAACATAGTAGGAAGAAATTTAATCAAAGTGAATCTAGCACTTTCCATTGCAAACTCACATCCATGTTTCTAGCTCTGTATCAAGACACTTCTGTTCTTCACAAAAGAATGGATAAATAACATGGGCAACACACATAATAGGGTACACTGTGTTATCTAGGAGAAAAAGGAATTGTGAGAAATAGTCCCTGTGCAGTTTCAATAGTCAGCATCCCATTGCATCCAGAGAGCACTCAGGTACCAGCAAAGGTCACTTGGTCTGTCAGCTGCAGTCAGTGAGAAGATTTCTTGCAACACACACACACTGTATCGTTCTCAGTAGGATTCTTTTTACAACACTCATCACATTATGAAAGATACATCAGAGATACTGCTATGTCAGTAAAAATCCCAGGTTTATGCAAGCTTATTCACCTATGCTTAGGGTTGCAACTGACTAAACAAAAATGCAAGATATCTCTAGGTCTAATAAAGTACGGTTTGAAAATTGTCCCTGGAAATTACGTCTGAGAATTTTTGTGGGTTCAAAGATATTTTGATTGCCTGATAGTTTGATGCACCTGTGGGAATGAGTAGAGTGTTTTTGGAGCTTTATCTGCCATAGTCTGAAAAACGCTAGTGGCATATTTACATTTTTCTGTTTCCAACATTTCATTTTCATTATCTCAAATTCTCAAATCTCTTAGCTCAAATTCAGCAAAATAACCTATTTAACCAGCACAATACTCATAATTTCATCATTTGAGCTATCATTTCTCATGACAGTTGACTTTCCTGGAAAAGCAGTATCTGTGGTAACATCTCTGGTCTTTGTTCTTTATCTGAGACCTCTGCCTTGTCCTCTTTAGAGTATATGATTAGAATTACTTCCACTTAAATGATCTCTTAAGAGCCAGATGACCCAGTCCTTAAAACCCAACCACGTTTGACCCTGAAGTCTGACGTGGCATGGTAATTTGTTCTTCCCTTCAGGAAGTTGTGACCAAGGGTAATATAGTTGTCCAAGCAGCCATCTTAAAATAAATATTAAATTTTAAACAGGGGGAAAAACTCTAAAAGAAGGTTTTTAAAATTACAGAAGGTGTCACTTTGTTGAGTGCTTGATTAAGGACTAAATTTTCAAGTGTTCTTTCAAATCTGGGGTCATCTTATAGTACTGTTAGTCTCCTTGTTCTCTTTATGGGATTTCATTTAAACTTAACTGAAATTTCTTCTCCTTTACATGCTTGGACTTGTAACTAAACTTGTTGAGCTCAGCAGGGAGTTGTAATAAAAGCACCAAATTGAAGAGCTCTTGTGCTGTGTCTGAAGTATCTGCTAGCGAGTGTTTCAATTCTCACTCTTCCTGGTCACATTCCCTGACAATCCAGTTATTGAATTAAATCACTGTAGGAATGCATATTCATGGATCAAACAGCTCAATAACTAATCCAACTTATAATATTCCTAAATTACTTCAATCAAGTCCAAATCTATTACATAGACGATTTCTATCTCTGACGTATTTTGTCTAATGTGTAAGATTTTGAAAAGGATCATTTGCCTTCTATTATAGTACATCATATTAAATCATCTTCATCTGCTCATTAAATGAAGATGATACATATTACATGGAATTGCTGTGGATTGCTCACTCATTGAAGGTATCTGTCACACAGAAGAAAATGCTCATACACACAGAGCCATGGGAACTACCTCTTGTGGTAAGTCCTCTACAGGGAAGGAAGAAAATGTAGCATGATACCATCTATGGTAATACATGCCATGCATCTCTCACTCACCAAAAATATGGTATCACAGACCTCTATGAAGAGTCAGGTGTGCTAGAAGTCACAGTCAGGAGATCAGTTCTCAGACTGCTTGTTAAACTACCTCTTACACAATAACTCTCACCAGATGTTGTGCCTGAGATGATAGAAGGAGTAAATCCTGGAGTAATTCAAATCAATGGCAAAACTGTCAAAAACCTTGAAGAAGCCAGGATTTCACAGGAGGAATTTTAATTTGTCAGAGAACATTAGTGCCTAAATCACTTCTGGGTATATCTGTTTGGGCTGTTTCTACCCTAAGATATTCTCAGCATTTTGATATAAATTTAGCAATTAGAAAACCTGAGTGGATTAGAGGATGAGGGAGCATTTACTGTAATAGTTCCCTAAATATTTTGTGCTCCAAATGTGAAAATTGCTCATTGAAGGATTTTTGAAGATCTTAAATTTTTTACTGTTACCATTCAATGACTGGCCACACAATAAATAATATTTTAAAAAAGAGCATAACAATTAAAAAATTAAAGATAAGAATGTACTAGAAGGGAAACATTAAGAATAACAGGTAGCTAGAGCAGTGTGTCGGGCCTCACCATAACATGGATTGAAACACCATTGTAGAGGAGCACGGAAAATTACTGCTCAGGGGTTGGAAAAATGTGAAGAGTGAGGGAAAATAGGAAGTTTGAACACAGAAGAAGACACAATCAGCTGGGTCAGCAAGTGCTGTCTTGCCTGGGTACATCTCCAGCTCTATGACTCAGCAAGGAAGATATTTGTGCCTTGTTGGATGCCAAAAAAGCTCATAGCTCCTATGGTCACCTGTTACTAATGCTTTGGATGAGCTATTGATTTCCCATATGCAAATGGAAGAGGCTATTGGGAAAATAATGTAAATAAAGACACATAGAAGCAAAAAGGAAAACAGCAGAATATCCTACTCATGTGCTGCATGCCTCAGTATGTGGCTGAAATGGCTGCCCATTTCCTTGTATGTAGCTGTGTATAGTCTTCTGTTTAAAATGCAGTTAACTGTGTTATTGATTTCCTAGATATGTTTTTAAGAGCATTTAGGATTGGGCAATTAGTTACTGCTTAATGCAGACTGTCAAAACAGAGCTATCGACCCAACTAATTGATCAATTGGTTCATTATTTCCTTCACGTGGCTTAATGTGAACCTAGTCCAAAGGAACAAAGGAAAGAAAACTTAGTTGGATTTTGTGATAAGTATTATACAACAGAAAGTTAAAGAAAGATGTTTTAATGTTGAAAGGAAAGAGTTTGGGGATAAAAGCAATTTTCCAGTAATTGCTACTTTTTTGAAACAACCACTCAAAGGAGAATTTCACAACAGGGCAACAGAACAAAGAAATACCAAGCTGTGTACACAATGAAGTGTATTTATTGTAACCAGGACAAAACGTGCATCTTTAACTATGTTATGAGAACATATTGATATATTGTTAATTAGTTCATTCTGAAGTGAAACATATAATAATAATTATTAAATTAAAGAATCAGCGCTGAACCAGAAACCCAAGATGGTAGACTTCAACTGGAACTAGCAAAAGTCTGGGGAAAGTACATGTGAGAGGAAAAAAAGGATGTGATTCTGGTAACTCTTTTGGCCTCTTCACCTGAAATGAAGGGCTGCTTCTTCAGTCGCATGAAGAGAAGGCCAGGGCCAACCTGAAGTGCTGCCTCACAGGGCCACTGATCTACAGAGCTAGGGAAGGATGTCTGAAGATTGTAGGGTCCAAATACCTGCTGAAGCAGAGTCAGCTACAGTAAAGTGCTCAGAGTCACCTCCAGCTCGATTTGAATTTTGTCACGGATGGAGACTTACAACCTTTCTGGTCAAATTATTCCAACTTTTTTGCTTGCCTCCCCTTGTACCAGCCTTCAGGAGAGATGTGTTGCAGGTTGGTCACTGCTGCATTTCCCCCCCGTTCTAAACTACATATGCAGCTGAAGCATCCTGGCCCCTCTCCTCAAGGTGCAGAAACTATTCCCAGTCTTCTGCTGTACTGGTGCAGCTGGGAGATACACATCTAAATTCAGGAAACTTTTCAGCTGAATGTTGCTTTCTGTCCCAGTCTTCATTTAAAATCAAACAAACAAATAAAAGACAAACAAACCTCACTAAGCCGCAAACCCCCATTGTTCTGAAAAAATTATGCTGCACAGTTTCTCACTGGGCCACGTTGCTTTCTGCACATGTTGACAGATTAAGGGAATAACTACAACAAGCATTGCAAGTCCCAGGAGACTTTTTTTTCTGAAGATTTGTTGTTCTCAAAACATTAGAGATAGGCAGATGTTGTACTAGAAGGCCAAACAAAATACCATAGAAAATGATTAATTAAATAATGATGAATGTGGCTCACGAACTGTAACTCATTAATAACTATTACAGCAAATTCTGACTAAAAACATTCTACAAACAATCACTTAAAACAAATCTGTAGCACAGAAGGCAATTCAAAGAAGCTGAAACTACAACAACATATTTAAACAGCTGGAGAAAACACAGGAGGTGCCAAAGATTGTTCTGTTAACTGCATGCTGTCACCAGAATAAAAATGAATGTAAAGGCATGAGAAACACCCAGGTTAGATGCATGGTATTAGACTGGATAGGGAGTTAAATCTGTTTTCATTTTACTGGTGAAAAAGTGATGTGGCCACTGGTGTTTGCCCACTGCAAGTAATTTTAATGCAGAGATAAATGTAGGGCAGAGTAAGAAAGACTAGAAAATCTGGGTAATTTAAAAATACTCAAAGTAAAGAAACCTCTGAATTTCAACACAGAGAGCTTCAGGTGAAGCCAAAGGATTTTCTGAACCATTAGTTAACTTCAAGAACTTGTGAAGGACAAATAAAATCACTAACAACAAGAGAAAGTCAAATGCAGTACCCACTATTAATAAAAGGACAACATATGACCTGCAGAAGTATAGACTCATCGGGGTAACTGTAATACATGGAAGACGGTAAAACGTGATTACACAGTCAATTTGTTAGCATCTGGAGGAGAACAAATGAGATAAAATACTTCCAACATTGATTTGTCAAAAACATATCCCATCAGACCAATCTTTGAGGAGATAACTAGACAAGCGAATAAAGAACAGCAGAAGTTATATATATGGACTTTATTAAGACTTTTACATGATGTTAGGGGGGGGTGTGCTTTTCAGTAAGCAGACTATAGTATAGAAGACATCACCACATTGGGCACAACTAGTTGTTCTATAACACAAAGACCTATTAATAAAAAAAAGAAAATTAATATTAATTAATATTAGCCTTTTTTCAGCTTACTCTAGGGAACCTTACACATCTCTGCAGAGCTTGCTTCATTCACCATTTTCATTTGTGGCTTGGATTAAAGAATACTCCTAGAATTCGTGGATGATGCTGAGCCAGGATGAATTATAGTGAAGAATCAAAGATAAAAATTCTAAATACTCTGAACCAATGGTCTGAAATTAAAGATGTAAACCAACAGAAAAAAGTGTGAAGTATTTTGATGAGGAAGCAGGAAGTGTAGAAATGAAGAGACTAACTAAGCAAGCTGCAATACCAAAGAAAAGGGATTATAAATTACAGCTGATATCAAATTCAACCTGAGTCAGCACTTTGATGTTGCTGGGAGAAAAGGGCAAGTCACATTTTGCAGTATGCTGGCAGAAGGTCATGTGTAAGATGCAGGAAAAAACTGCTGTTTTCTGAGCATCATCTGGTAGACCTCAGCTAGACAAATACATTTCATTTAAAGCATTATTTTCTGGAAATTTATAGGAAGGATTTAAGAGAAGTTAGAGGAGACAAATGAGAAAATGAAGAGGTCTGCAAGACATTAACACTGTACAAAACTGGAAGCAACTGTTGTTTTCTTAGGTTGACAAAATGTAGCTGAAGAGGTGAACCTGGTAGAGGTGTTCCACAATATGAATGTTTGCTAAAAACATTTATTCACTATCCATTGACTTTACTGGAAACAAAGGGGGTTTTGCTTCTTTGAAGAATTGTTTCTGAGAAACAATTCAAACTGTAAGAGATACAGGGAAACACAGAGCATCTTAGCAGCCTGAGTTGCCTTAGTGGAAGATACTAAGAGACTGTTGTCTGAGATGGTCCAGATCATAGCACAGGCAAAATTGACTCCAAGACTTGACTCCAAGTCATTTATTTCCCAATGGGAATGCTATGGGCATTCCCTGTTTGAGAAGGAACAACTGAACAAATTTCATTTCACACTGTATCTGACTCACCCCTGAGGAGCCCAGTGAAGCCGCACTATACTTCTGCTGCCACAAGCCAATGCTTGAGAGATCAGAGAGCTTCCTGGGGATACGGTAGGCAGTTGGTAGCAGTGAGTACACTGAACAGAACAAGATCTGGCATCAATCACATTCACTGTTTGCATGGTCTCTCTGCCATGCCAGTCCTACTGATCCTTTCACCACCAGATAAATGTTACCAGATTAGTAAATAAAAATTATGAAATAGGTATTTTTGATAGTTTGATATTTTTATTCAGCTTCTGTTTTGTCATCTGTCATATCAACACATCTCAATGGCCAAATCAGAAGAAGCACGAGTCATTCTGAATGCTATATAGTATGGTATAGGGAGGCTATATCACTCACGGTGCTGAGAATGGAGATTTTATGAGCAATTTAGCTACAGCTGCAGCTTTTCCAGCTGAATGCTGAATGATGGAAGAAGCCTGTGTGTTCAGAAAATGTGGCAGTTTTTCAATACGAGGTGATTGCATGGCAAGTCGTGCATTCCACCCACAACATACTTTTCCCTGTGCACTTGCATGGTGCACTTGTTCAGTTAATTGCACACCTGCTTATACCATACAGGAGAGGAAATACAAAATATATGTCGATTCACTTTAACTTAATAAGTTGTTTTATTGAAATTGCCCACAATATTTTCTTTGATTTTTCTAGACATTTGAAAGAGTAGCTATTTGCATGACAGAAATATTCGAAGATTTGTTTCTCTGTGTTTAACACATCAAATGTGACGGTATTAAGAAGGCAAGAGAAAGGAGCATGCTAGAATGATGTATCTCAGAGCAAATGAAAATGAACAATGCTCTCCAGTTACAGTTTCATCTCCTTTTGTACAGACAGTTATGATATTAAGAATTATTCATTGCTTATCATGTTTCTCCAGCATTAAAATGAAGATGACTGTGATAATTTTTGTCATTTCCTCCTGGAGTACAGTAAAGATACATGCCAATAATGCTACCAATGGAAAAATAACCCATTTAGCTGAGTGCTGCTTAAGAGATTGTATTCACAACTTCTTTCTTTTCACACAAATTAAACCAGTAATGATCCTTGATGGCTGATCAAGTATCTGCTGTATTCTGCCATTTGTAGGGAGATTGTAGCCTGGCTTTGAACTATTTTGTCAGTGATTTTCACTTTCTGTACCTTGAACTGATAAAAATGGTTAATAAATACTGATATATTTCACACTGAGACTGAATTTCTGAAGACATAAAACGAAGGAAAAACCCCTTAGTTCAATAGGGGCCACAAATCCCAAAAATCTGGTATACTAGCCAAGGTGATTATACCTAGCAGTCCACAACAGGGTTATCTGCATTATTGGCTTTATAAAGGCCAGTTCCAGATTTTAGTAGAAGAACAGGAAGTTTCTGCTGCTGTGCTTATTTTTCCAGCTCTGACACCAGCTGTGCTGTGGTTCAGTGCATCTTGGTAAGACCCTGGAGAGCAGAAAGAGAATAAATGCAAAGGATTCTTTTTTTTGTCTCAGGTCATTGAACAACTGCAATAAAATTTCATTTCAAATAATGAACCAAACAGGATCTAAAGCAACCAGGACAATACACCTGTGAAAGACCAAAATGGTCCTATGTCATTCTGCCCATAAGGGGAAGTACTCAGGTTCAGATCTGGCCCTGGGAGCATAAAATTGGCAGCATGTCCTACTCTGTGCCATGCTTTCTGTCTCTCAGGATGCATTTTTTCCAAGTTGCCCTGTGTCATGCTACTTTGAGCCATCAGCTCATGCTGAACTCCCAGCCCACACAGGCTTTGAGGTCAGTGCAAGACTGCAGTCTTTGGTAGGACTCTTACCAGTGGAGTCTTCGCCAGCACCTCAACACTCATGATGTTTCTTGGGTCTGGAGGATGACCTGTCTTGTTCATTGAAGGGCTTGTGGACTGTCATACTGGAACTGAAGAGCAAGGGTTTTGAGTAACTTAAGGGATTTAAACTAGCTACTTTTTAAGTGACATTGCAGGTCTAAAGGTTCCCTCCTTTAACAGAAGAGCATTGAATAAAAATCAGTGCTTTTGAGAAGCACATGATGGTGACATGATATTTGGGTCTTTCTTTGTTTTCTCTGTCAGTTGTGGGCTCATGCACTGTTTGGAACTGGTTTAAGGAAATGATTCACAGCCATTCTAATGGCTGACAGTTTGTACTACAGTGAGGGAGTTCACCTCTGCTGTTCTCCTTATTTTCTGTGAGAAACTGAAGTGATCATAATAATAAGAAGAATAAAAATGCCTCCATGCTGACTTTGTTTGGTCTTTTGTGTTTCTTTTATATTCCACAACATCTGAAATGTTAAGATCTATTTCAGGATATTAAATGAAAGAAATAATACAATTTCATCAGCCAGTCACCTTTGAGCACACCACATTACCTAATAACCAAGAAGATGGGATTAGAGCAGTGAATTTATGTAACTGCAATAAAGCATAATAATATCTGAGGAAACACGGGAAGGGGGAAATGAATTCAGATATACTATATTAATAGGGACTAGGGATTCATAAAGTTGAACCAGATCACTATGAAGAGACTCAAACCCCACTGATGCAGTTGAAATCTATTTAATTAACTTCTGGCTGTAATTCACATATGCTCCAGAAAGGTGAAGGTTGAAAGATTTCAGTGCTTGTGTCAGGAGAGTTGAGAATGAGGTAATTTGGGGCAGATGGGAAAGTGTTGCTTTTATATTAAACTCAACCTCTGGTTTTGTTCATACCTGTGCAACAGATTCAAATACCTGAGGTGCAGATGGTCTGCAGAATGAGCTCCTCAAGCTCTGGGATGCTCTCCACTTGCAAGGTCTCCATGCGTGATTGTTCACCTTTCACTGCCACCAGGCAGACAATGAAATACGGGGCAGGGATGGTCCCTGCCAGTCCAAGGGTCGCTGAGTCTTATGGCCATCTATTTAGACAAACCACTGAAATGATCCTGGCAAAGTCTGGGGGAAAAGAGCCCAAGCAATTGTCACTTGTCCCCATTTGTGTATCAGATGAAACTAAACTAGTAGTATAGAGAAGTGCCACCAATATCCAGATATTCATGCTTAAGTCTGTTGGAGTGGGAAGGGAGTTGAGAAAAATCCAAAGCTCATGGGGAAAGTTGTTTGAGCAATTGTGGAAATGCTAAGGGAAGTCCATGCCAACAACTGTCACTTCTTTATATCTTTGTCAGCAACAAAGACAGTGGGACTGAGTGCGCCTTCAACAAGTTTGATGTGTCGTGTGGTTGACACACTGGAGGGAAGAGATGCCATGCAGAGGGATCTTGACAGGCTTGAGAGTTGGGTCTCTGCAAACCTCATGAAGTTCAACAAGGCCAAGTGCAGGATCCTGCAGTGGGGTCAGGGCAATATCAAGCACAGGCTGGGGAGAGAGTGGATCAAGACTAGCCCTGAAGAGAACTTGGGGCCGTTTGTGGATGAAAACTCAATATGATTTGGCAGTGTGTACTTGCATCCCGGAAAACCAAATGTGTCCTGGGCTGCATCCAAAGCAGCGTGGTCAGCAGGGCCAGGAAGGGGATTCTGCCCCTCTGTTCTACTCTTCTGAGACCTCACCTGGAACACTGCATCCTGCTCTGGTGTCCCCAAGATATGTAATACATGGATCTGTCAGAACTAGTCCAGAGCAGGCCACTTAAATGATCAGAGGGCTGGAGCACCTCTTCTATAAAGACAGCTAAGAGTTCTGGCTGGAGGAGACAGCTCTGGGGACACCTTAGAGTGGCCTTACAGTATGTAAAAAGGACTTACATGAAGGTTGGGGAGGGACTACTCACATGGGCATGTAGTGATAGGACAAGGGGAAACAGCCTTAAGGTGACGGAAGGTATGTTTGGATTAGATATTAGGTAGTAATTCTGTACTGTGAGGGTGGTGAGGCACTGGAACAGATTGCCCAGAGAGGTTGTAGACTTCCCATCCCTGGAAATGTTCAAGACCTGTCTGGACAGGGGCTCTGAGCCACCTGATCTGGGGGGAGGTATCTCTGTCCATGGCAGGGGCACTGGAACTACATGATCTTCAAGGTGCCATTCAACCCAAAGCATCCTTAAGACTCTATGACTCCTTTCCCTACATTCACCTGAGCCTCAGGCTGTGCTCCCTATCTGCCCTCAAAGGCCCTGTAAGCCCTTCACTACAGCAAGCCCTCCGCTTGGAGTTGCTTGCAGCAAAACTAGGTAGGAGAAGCATTTTTAAAGGCATCACTCAATTTCAGAACTATATATAGCGCACCAGCTTGTGTGCAAAAGCAGACTGGAAGAGAAGAAAAACAGAAAGGAAGTCCAAGGAAGGCAATTTGAAAATCTCTAGTGAATGTTAATTCTTTCGGTGTGAAAATTTGTGTATGGGTGCAATACATCTGTTTACATATACAGGTATAATTGTACACATCCCCCCTTTCCTAAGTTGCATTGCAACTTAAATCTTTAAAAATCAGCATTGAACTCTTAACATTTTCCCCCCAAAATAGCCAGTGGGATGTATTTTTTAGTCTGAGAGAAACAAAAAAACCTGACTTTTTCAGAAGGTATCATTTTAATTCCTTGTCTGGTTTAGTAGAAATTCTGTTTACTTCAATATTAAAAATGGACACATCTTCTCCTGAAGATAATCTTGCCTCAAGATGTATCAGCTGTGAGTGGAAATTTCTATATACACTTTTCTGTAAACCACAACACTATATAAGACATAAGTTATTTAAGTTTCTTTTGTGTAGCTGTATAAAATAATTTAGTAAATGTCTGAAATTGGATGGAAGTTTTGCTACTGACTCCAACAAAACAAGTATTTTAGCCAGTGATTCTTTTCAATTGTTCACTTCATTAGGCTTAAGTTTTTTTATTAAAAGGAAGGACTAAAATGCTTTTAGATTTACTGCAGTCCTACGGTGTTTAAATAAAGTTTGAAATCATAGTTAATGTCTGTCAAATAGTGAAGAACTATTTTATTCTGTAAGACTTAACATATACATAAGTAACATATTGTATATGGCAATATGGCATTTGACCAACAACTTTCTTGTAAGTTCACCTTTCTTTTCAGAAAATGCAGTAAATTTGTTTTCTTCCGTTACCTTAATTTGTACCATTCATCTTTAAATATATTTGAATCTGAAAAATGGCAGACCATAAGAAGTGTATGCCAACTGGCATCAGTAGAGGAATTTTCTCTTAAGTAATGAGACAGCACAGAAGAACAAAATGCCTCTGTGTATACAGGTTGTGCCTTATGTATGTATGTATGTACATGGACACAGATATATGAAAGTTAAGGCATGTAGAGGTAAAATACCTTATATACAAAAAAACCCTGTAGATGCATAGAAGGAACATCAGAGAGGAGGAAAATAAAAAGCCAGGTGTTTGAAATCCAGGTGAAAAGCTCATACATTGTTTTCACAGTTAGCCCATTAAATTCTGCTGCAACGTCAGTTGCTCCTCTCTCTCTGCCCATCTGCTCAAACTCCGTGTTCTTTGATGATCCTGGTTCAAGTGCTCAGGTGTCACCCCACATTTTGTAATACCATGAAATATGAATGAAAGTACCAGTTCCCCAACTCTCTCCGGGAAGGCTGACAATTTTAGACTGATATCTTCTTGAGGAATCTCATGAAGAAACTAACAGGGAATGCTACACTATTTTGAGGAAGATACAACCACCTGGTCGTTTTGAAATAAAAAACATTCCTTTAAAAAATAAAGGATCTGTCAGATAAATTTGATGGATTGCCTGTGAGTGGGAAGCCATGGGCAAAAGGAAAACATTCAATTTAGAAAAGACATTAATTTATTTAGAAAACAAACTAACCCTGGAAGGATCAACAGATCAGCATCCTGAGTCAGTCTTGCCACACTACTTAAAAAGTCACCCATTATTTCAGAAAAGATGTGGCAATACTTCCTCCACCTTCTACATCCAACAATCTAGCATGTTGGGGAAAGCTGCTCTTCTAGACATACCATTTTCTAAGCAAATGTCAGCCCTCATATTTGTCAGTAAAGGCTTATTCTGCTTTTAGGGAGGTGTTGACCTAAAGGCAGACTAGCTCCTATCTATCTGGAGTAAACTTACATATCTGACTCCCACAAACTCTTCAGGCAGATGTGATTCTCTCACACTTGTATGAATGTGTTATGTTCTGGTAGTCCCTGTAAAAAAACTTTCTGGGAGATATATCTGTGTTTTAGTGCCAGTGAAGTGGTTCGTGTCAGCGCCAGTCTTGAGAAAGATAGGACACACAACAGAAAATACAGATGTTGTTTGCATTTCTTTATTCTCAACCAAAGCAGATCAGGGCAGGACTACAACATGGTTTTGGAGCAAAGGTAATTTATGTAAGTCACTGGATTGTGTTTCACATAAACCCTTTCTTTTTTCCTTCCTTCTTTACCTTAAACAAACATGACCAAATCAACAAAATCTGTGTGGGAGCTTACATTTCAGCCAGAATCCTCAGCCAGTACTAAATCTAGCTCTCTGCTTATGCAGGAGGCAGATGTGTTCCCTTTGTCTCTAAACTCTTGTCCTAGAAAATGCAAATGAGAACTCAAATCAGGTGTCCAGGCCCATCTGCTCCATTTTGCCTCTGACTATTGCTTTTCTAAATTAAAGTTTCAGTCCCCAGTCAGAAATATTCTGTCAAGGATGCAGCAGAGGGTCTGAATGCAGGGAGTGGAGCGAGCAGTTGGGGCAAGGCTCACAATGAAGACCCTCCACTTCTTCCCACACCCATGGTTCCTGTCTCTGACCCTGATAGAGGAAAGGTGGGCAGAGGAGCAGTCCTACCAAATGACAGTACTGTTGCAACAGCAGAAGCAAAATGCAAACTATGTGGAAGGCTGTTTTCAAAGGCCAGTTTAGGACCTGAAAAGTTTAACCACTGAACCCTGATCCCCTGGGTCATGGTGCCTTAAGATCAGCTCATCATTCTTATGCTGGTGACTAGGTGCAGTGCCCTCACTTGTCATATTTTCTCACTATATGGCTGCGGCGAAGAGTTCGGGTAAAGTTACACTTTTCAGTGCAGGACCTTCTGAACTTGCTAACTTGTCATTTTAATCACTCTGTCAACCAGTGTGTGGGAGAACTGCTGCAATGACCTTTATTCTGCCCCTGTTGCATGAATTAACCTACTTATTCAATCACCAAAACACATGTAAATCATTAGGCCTTGACTATTAAATTACATGAACTATGATATCTCAGGACAATTTCTTTCTTTTACTATTTTTTCCTTTTTTGGCTCTGCGCTTGTGAGAACTCTCAGGAGTATTGTGTCCAGCGCTAAGTCCCCTGACATAAGGTTGTGGACCTGCTGAAGTGAGTCCAGAGGAGGCTCACAAAGATGATCAGGGGACTGGAGCCTCTTGTGAAGGCAGGCTGAAAGAGTTTAGGTGGGAAAAGGCCTAGAAAAAGAAGGCTCTGGGGTGACCTTAGCGCAGCCTTCCAGTACATAAAGGGGGATTGCAAGAAAGCTGGAGAGGGACTTTTGACAAGGGCATGTGACAGAAAAAAGGGAAATAGTTTTAAACTGGAAGAGGGTAGGTTTAGGTTAGAATAAATCTAATCTAAGTAACAAATAAATTAGGATGAAATTTCTTACTGTGAGGGTGGTAAGCCACAGGAACAGGTTGCCCGAGAAGCTGTGGATGCGCTATCCCTGGAGCTGTTCAGTGACAGATTGAATGGGACTCTGAGCAACCTGGTTTAGTGGGACATGTCCCTGCCCATGGTGGGTGAAATTAGAACTTGATGATGTTTAAGGTGCCTTTCAATCCAAACCACTGTGTGATTCTCTGATTCTGTGATTTC
Source organism: Orthonyx spaldingii (assembly GCA_013397795.1). Taxonomy (NCBI): domain Eukaryota; kingdom Metazoa; phylum Chordata; class Aves; order Passeriformes; family Orthonychidae; genus Orthonyx; species Orthonyx spaldingii. Next base: position 501,745 of record VZTJ01002649.1, on the reverse strand, counting down.
AGCTCAAAACCAGTTCATTTAATTTCAACAAATTTCTTTTCAAGAAGAAGTAAACTAAAATGGAAATAATTTGCCTTTAATGAAATGCAGTTTGCAAGAGCTGACAGTTCCTGGAGGGTCTTTCAGCTCTTGGTCAGGTTTTCCTGACCCTGGGAACCCCCTGTCCAGCTCATTCTAGTGTTCATCCCTAGAGGTTACTGTAGCCACCTCTGTTGTGGCTGTTGTCGCTGCTGTCACTGCTGTTGTCCCTATCCTCTCTGACATATACACTCATATATATAAAAAAAATTATATACATGTATATAAAATATAGAATAAATATACACTAAAAGATTTGTAGTAGTTTATTCTTCCATATGCACAGACATCCAGCTGCACATCCTGAGTGAACACAGTCTTGCGGTTTCTGTGCACAATAGTGAAAAGTCATTGGTATCTCCTGCAATCTTCCTAGGCCATCCTGTACGTTTTGTAGCTTTTAACCTTTCAGCTCTTTTACAGGGAAATTTTTTGTCACCTTGTCATTCAGACTTGATGAGGATGACCCAAGCAGTAGCTACAGAAAACAGAGGAGTGTCCCACATCTGTGGGGTGAATTGCATTTGCAGACCTGTTGTCTTCCCTTCCTATTATGAAATAAAACAGACATCTGTTTTCAATGTTGCTTATACCTGCTACGAAATGCAAACAAATGACAGATTGAAATGAATCAACACAGAGTATTTTCAGTGCACAGTTACCACAATTTTATAGCCTACTATAAACTAAGTTTTTGTGGATATATTTGTGATAGAAACTCTGGCTAAATTGCTGCAATGGGGCAAAATATTGCACATTTTGTGAAGTCCGCAGTGAAATTCCAAATCAGACAAGAAAGGTGAAGAAAGCTATAGAATTACAAAACCTTTCAAAAACCTGAAAACCTGGAGTTCTCTTTTCATGACTCAGAATAGAAACATAAAGAAGGACTGCAGTTGAAAGAGGTATTTTATGTAAATAAGTCTAAGTCAACATAGAAAGACATAGGTATCACTCAATTGTGTCCTACAACAACATAAAAAGTGCAAATAGTTGTAGGTATTATATGATTAGTCATACACTTAAAGTTTTACTGACTTATAACACTAATAAAACACTACAATATGGAATCTTCCTTGTTTTAATAGCATGCTTAAATTGTTCCACTGCACTGTTATTTGAGAAGCTGTGGTAAGCAAGACAATATTCAGAAAAGTTTACTGACATTTGGGAGTAACACACTTGTTCAGCTAATGGTGCATCTTAGAAAACTGAAATTCAGCTAATGAGATTTCAGAGTAAATGTGTTTAAATCAAACATGAAATAAAGTCTGTATCTGAGACTTAAATAGGAACATTATTTTCAGACTTGTATGTGTCTTTGTTTTTTGTTAGAGAAACTCTTGTTTCTAAGTAAAGTTGAAAATCTTATGTAAATGGCTATATACACCTTTAGATATTAGATTTGAATAATCCTAGTTGAAAGTGAGCATCACCATGCTATAGTAAGACACCTGAAAGTAGACTTGTGATGTTACACAAAGATTGGGGGACATTTTGTAAATAAATCCAATATTTTTATATGGATATTTTTGCCAATGCCAATAAGCTTTTAGTAAAAACCTGGCAAAGAAATAATTTAGATTGTGAAAGGCCTTCTTCTTTAGCATATGTACAGGGAAGTGCCCTCCTTTTTGTGACCTGTTTTACTGCAGCAGTTCAGGACATGCCTTTACACTGAACACAGCAATCTCACCAAAGCCAGAGTGAACTACAACATGAGCTTAAAAGTAGGTAGTCTTAAGTCTGGAGTCAGAAAGGCTTCAGCTGCTGAAGAATTACTTTGGAAAGCTGTAGCCATTTAAAGTGCAAGTCTCAGAACATTTGGATGCCATTTTCAAATAAACTTTTCCTGACTATATTATAAGTTATGTTGTTATTCCTTTTAAATAATTTGTACTGTAGGGAAATAACTTTGAGTTATTCAAACAGAGGTCAGATGGAATTACTTTGCTTTTGCTGACACGAGTATTCAGTAAGCAACTGTTTTCTTATCTTTTCAAAAATATAGCAAAAACTGTTCAAAATATTGTTTTAAATGTTCACTTTGCAAAGTAGTGAACTCTTGAAACAAGCTTGCCAATAGCTGTTCTCACGCTGTAAATCATGAATCCTGCCCTGGAAGGGTAAGAGGAAAGGCAGTCAGTAGAGTATGGGACTAATGTCAGAGGTCAACTCTACTTTATTAGTGGCCGGCCAGGCATTAGTGCAGTTGTGAAAAAAGGGTAACTGCAAAGTAAATGCAACCATGGGAGTGGTTTGTAAAAGACCTGTTGCTTCTATAGATTTTAAGCCACAGTGGAGATCTCTGTAGAACAATGTGTGAATTTTTGTGGGATCACAAAAATCCTGATTCTTTACCACTCTTTCTGTTTCTCTTTTCACCTCCTCCTCTTTTCAGCTCCATTGCTGTGTAGGCTTTAGGTGAGTGATCTTTGAAGGAAATGAGACACCAGACTGGAAACAAAAGGCCCACAGCAATCTGATGTACTCTTGACCTTCTGTTAAGGTTGTTTAAATTGGTGCCATAAATAAGTGAAGAGTTCATGGTAACACTTTTCATCCAAAAAAAGGTTTTGAAATGGATCTGCAGAGAAGTAAATTGTTCTCTCTGTAGCCATTTGCTTTCCTTCTTTCTTGTTCACTTGCATCTTGTTTTATTCCTGTTTTTTTTTGGCACTGGCACTCAGTTGTTACCCAAAACTGCCCTTGGGGCTGGCTAAAAGGATACATTCCCGTGTCCTTCCCACTCTTCCCCACAAGAGCTTTACCCCTCATGGCTTCTGGGGCCGCCCCCACTCTGAAACTGATGCTGACCCTTTATTGAGTTAGTTTGGAGTAGTGTGTTAAACAGAGACTGCATCACAAGTATAAATTTAAATGTTTATGCTCCTGAAAGGAGACACATAAATCTTAGTTCCTTTTCCTGCTTTCCTCTACACCAAAGGAAATCTAACTTTACTAAGGGATAAAATTTTGCCATGAAGGTCCTGCCAACTGCTCATAAAACCTCCACTTTAAAGAGTGGTAATGATTGTAAAGAGAAAAAAACTCCAATGGACTGATAAAAATCTATCCGGTGCCACAATGTTCAAGATTATAAATACAGGTGCTTCTGAAGCATCCTTGTCAAATTTGAGACTCTCCAAATGTCCTCATTATCAGATTATATTTGTCTGTAACACATTACTGGAAAATTTCTATAATTTACTCACTTTATGAAGTGCTCAGCATTTCAAGGATAGTTTGTCCTACTGGTAGAAAGACATAAACCATCTGATATATGAATAGCAGTTCAAGGGACAATAACATTTGTTTCCTTTTCCACAACTAAGAGTACAACATAAAAGGAAAATATCTGATACAAATCTGGATAGCTGTAGCAGTTCTTGCAATTTTCTCAGGACTGAGGAGAAAATGCAATTTTTAATGGTGGCTACCATGTACCAGGATCCTGCATGTGCATTTTTCCAAATGTGGTCATCTATCCCTGTGAGGGTTGGAATGGTGGCTGCGAATGGATGCAGTTACTTGTACAGAGGGACACACATTCCAAAATTTTTCTCATGGTCAATTTTTTAGTTCTTCCACTTTTTGTTTTACTGTGAATTACATAATATTTTGCTTCTTGGTGCTCTGAGGTCTGGGAAATTATGCAACAGCAGGGTCTCTGCTTCAAAAATTCTTATGAGACCCAGCCAAGGTGTATGGAAAGACCCAGTCTTTATTTTTAAAATCTCACAGACTGTAAATAAATCTCATAATATTTAGAGAATTCTGGAACTTCCACATTTTTAATTTGCGTTGCTGGACTTCTTAATGTTATTAATTTGGATGTCTCTGCTCCTTCACTTTATTTCTTCATTCTAGTTTAGGTATTGTCTCTTCCAATTTATAATTGAAGTCAACCCACTCACAGCTGTCTTTTCATCTGATTATGCCCTTTACTCATCCCTGGTGGGGCTCATCTGGAGTACTGTGTCCAGTTCTGGGCTCCTCAGGTGAGAGAGACATGGAGCTACTGGAGCAGGTCCAGTTGAAGCCAACAAAGATGATTAAGGGACTGTAACGTCTCTCTTACAAGGAAAGGGAGCTGGCTCTATTCACTCTTGAGAAGAAATGGCTGAGAGGGGACCTCATCAATGTCTGTGAGTATCTGAAGGGAGGGTGTCAAGAGGGTGGAGCCAGACTCTGCTCAGTGCCAAGCAATAGGACAAGAGACAACAAGACAGAAACTGATGCACAGGAAGTTCCACCTGAATACGAAGAAGAACTTCTTCACTATGTGACTGTCTGAGCACTGGAACAGAGAGTTTGTAAAGTCTTCCTCACTGGACATATTCAAGAATTGAATGGACACAATCTGTGCCCTGTGCTCTGGGATGGCCCTGCTTGAGCAGGGAGGTTGGACGAAATGACCCGCTGTGGTCCCTTCCAACCTGACCCACTTGTGATTCTGTGATAAGGAGCTATAATGGAAAATCCATACTTGCTAGTGGTGATCTTATTTTAATTTTGGAGACAGATACTGCAACAACTCAGCATACAAGCTGTGCACTTAGCAGTTAAGAAATAGCCCTTGTGGGACACAGAAGTGTGAGAAGCACATAGGTTATTGTGAAATGTACAGCTGGCTGTCAACAAGTTAGTCAAAAAGTCCTTGACTTTGACATTTGTATCCTGAGCTGAAGGCTGACAAATATTGATTTATCTTCCATTAGAATTTCCATGACTGCAACCTGCTAGGGGAACGCAACTTAACTGAATCCATTTAATTAAATGCAGATTCACAGAAAACTTTTAGTCTTTCTGAAACTCCCCAGCCTGCCTCTGCCTAGGTGAGGTGATGTACTGCCCAAGAAGTCTTGTGTGTCATTGTGGGAGTCCTCAGGCAGGGATTCCAGAGAGCCCTGCTGTGTGAAGCCAGTGGGTAGACACCATCTGCATGTACACATGGTTGGCATCCTGGGTGGAGAGCCTGGCCATGCACTGGTACTCCAACGATTTCCTGCAGGACTCACCAAAATGCACATGACTTTAAGTAGTCAGTAGAACTTGGTCCTGCAGATGCAGGAAAAATAATTTAGGACAATCTTTGTTCATCGTTAAGAGAACTGGGATATAATTTCTGGGGAGTCCAAGATAATCAGCAACACTGGTCACACATGCTCAGGACTGGTGCTCAGATCAAGTACAAGAATTCACAGTCCAATCCAGGACCTCTGAGTGGAGACTCCCGTCATCATTCAGACACTGACTGTTCAAGAACTCCAGTTCTTCATGACAGCATCTTCCTATGCAAAAGATCCCGATAAATTAGATAGGGGGTTGTTTGTTTTCTTGCTTCTTAACAAACACTGGCCACGTGCAAGAGGTCTGGATTCGCTAGACATTCCTATTCCTCCCTGTACTTTGTAACTTGGGATACGTAATCTCTACACAGACTTAACAAAGAACACAATGCATTGTGTGTAAAGAGGCAAATCCTCCTAAAAATCTGTGCAGTATTTAATACCTTGTATCTCAGTTATAATGACCCCTAATAATGTAATGTACATTATATGCCTGTTACAAAACATGTCTATTATAAAAGCATATTTTTCAATATCTCTTTATTGTGGGTGTCATTAAATGTAATTTGTGTGCATTTTTCCCCCCTATATTTGTACTGTACTAAGTGAATTGTTACAACATGAAAAGTTAAAAAAATTTACACAGTCAGCAAGACTTTGTTTTTTCAAGACCTGGTAAATTGTTCAGCTCAGTGTTTCTGAAGCTTTGTAGATTACTTGGGTCTCATAAAGTCTTCTAGACAACACTTCAAAGATCTAATAAGTTCTTAGACAATCTTCTTGTTCTGTCTGATCTCCCCCTCTTTCCTCTTCTCATTGAAGGACCCTGACTTCAATGAGCAACAGAGCAGACCCAGACAGTTTTCTGTCTGGAAGTACTTGAATTACTTAGGCAATTTGCCTAAGTGAGTGGTTTACCCTCATGATAATGTGTTTTCATGTAGAGAGTGAAATGAGAGGGCTTGAGGAGCATGTTATACATTAAATGTATGAAGGTCAAAGCCATCATCCTCTGTGCTGCAGAGTGCTCCCTGATTGTAGTGAGTCTGTATTAAAAACACATTAAAGAAATAGCTTCTGTCTGGTGAACACTACAGAACTGTTAAACTTTTCTAGTGATTTGTTTTATTGATTTTTATTGGCAGAAATGCAAGAAAACAAAACTATATTGCTTTTGAACTTGGTTTCACAGACTTTACCCACTGTTGGTTATTTAAGAGATTCTCAAACCTAAATAAAATTAGAGTGTGAATTATGTCATGCTGTCAAAAACAGGGCATCTTTCTCTATTTTGAAAATGTCCCTAAGAACCTGCCATGGCTTACAGATCTTTTAGTAAGACTTCAGCTAACAGACAAGAATTGTACTATATGAAGATGCTAAACTCACATTTCTACATGGGGGATAAAAGTTATGAAATTAACTATGGATATCTGTGTCAACCAAAGAAGGTTCTTAATTGTCAGCCATTTTGTTAGCCATGCTAAACACCTGCAACTTCAAATCTGGGATACTTCCTAGCTTTAATGTCATCAGACTGTTTTTAAAGAGGTGCTTAAATGTAGATATGTGTTCTGAAAAATCAGCAGCCACCTCTGCAAACATGACCCTTTTTGAACACAATGAAAGAGAATAAAGTGAGTTTTGCTCTCTGAGCAGTGCATGAAAAAACCACGGCTCGGTACCTCAGCCTCTTGATTTTGCATTTCTTGAGATGTTCTTGATGATATGCTACCTTTTCAAACAGTATTTACAGTTAGGGACACTGTTTCAGAAAAGGTTGGCCATGCTTCACTGAGGTGACAGGTCCAGGTTATTTATCTTTTATATATCTTTACATATATTTTATGCAAATAATCCTGAAGTGCTAATAAATGGAGAGAGATGCTAGATGATGTGACTGATCAGAAAGACTGGATGGGAATAGGCTTTCTCTAGCAGCAGGGTCCTAAATATCTCCAGCTTTTTCTACTCTGTCCGTCTGAAAGATATGGATAATTTCTGATAAAGTTAAATTAGGGTTGTCCCAACTTTATCCTTGCATTTTTCTATCCACAGCTTTCAGATACTAGTTTGGCTGCAAGTTGCTGCTGTAATTTTTAAAACATGTGAACAGCTAAAGCGTTTCCAAACTGGCATGCAATCTGTTCTGGTTGATGTGGTGTAAAAGGCGTTGTGGGAAGGACAATGTTTTGATTTTTAAAAATTACTTTTCAGCAAGTATTCCTTGGAAAAACCCAGACCCATATACCTAAGGGACAAAACAGGACTTCCAGTACAGGATGACATGCCAGCTCCTTTACCTCTCTTATCTCTCTGGGTTTTCTGATATGCCCCTCAAAATAATTTATTAAGGTCTGTAAAGCCGTTCAGTCTAAGACCGGTTTTTCTTTGCTGTCTATAGGTGGCAATGGCATGCTTTTGACAGTGTTATCATTTGTAATCAAGTCTTCAACACAAACAGTCTTGCAGCTATTCAGTTGAGTGGAATGGGTCTGAAATACAATATGTGACAGAGGTTTTTTTTTTTAAATACTTGACTCTTTTCTTAAAAGCAAGGGCACATCCTTGGCTGCCCTTCTGTAATTCTGCACTACACAGTAACAGTGGTGCACAAACCTGTCATAGAAAAGTAGCTTATTCAGTCATCTTTCCTGGTAGCAGACAGAAAACATGATAGATTCGTGTTGCTTTGTGTTTCAGCTTTCCATGGACGGGCTATTTCCGGACGACACGGAAATCAGGCGGTACACACCAGTCTTTTCTGTTGGCGTGGCTCCTTGAAGAGCCTGTGGACTCTGGAGACTGGAAGGACTGAAGAGCACAAAGTCATTTTATGTCCTTCAAAATTCCTGAGAAGGGAGCTTTGAAGAGCTGAAACAAATTTAATTACCCAGACTCTGTGTTTTCTTCTAATGCACAGTTATCTTGCCCAGAAACAAGCCATATTTTCAAGTTTGTAAGATGGGCACAAAATGGAGAAGAGCCTAAATAGAGCATGCAGCATCTGCCATGTAGAGTTTGATTGAGACAAAATACAGATAAAATACCTAATGAGTAACCTCAAAAGCATTTTGACAGAAGTCAATGCGGTGGAAATGACTATGGGTTAAGATATGTTCCAGTTCTTTCTAGAATGTTGGCCACAGCAGGCTAGACCTTTCCAGAGCCAGCCTAAATTACAAGAGGGCCAAAATGGTTAGTCAAGCAGTCACAGGGGATTGCCTAATGAAATCAGTCTTGAAATGTTGGCATGGTTTGGAGTGATTGCAGATTTCTTTCTAATTTCCTGCCAGCCTGACATGGGACAGTGTGAGCCTCCAAAGTGTAGTTTCTGAAAAGTTTTGTTAGCAAATGTAGAGTTTTTTTGTAGTATGGTATTTCCTGTGTGCTCTTCAGAGAGTATGCAGACTTAAAAATGAAAATGACCTATTCTACTTCAAAGATTTTAGAAGAATATTACGTAAGGGACCATCAAAAGAGAACTTTGTATTTCTGTTTTCAGGGATCAGTAATAAGATATTTCCATAGCAGAGACTTTCTTTGATTTTAACTTAATGTCAGGATATCAGAAATGGTTTATCTAGTGGTTATGTCTCAATCACAATGATGCTGTCCCCCAGAAAGCATGTGGATTTCTTCTGGATATCATAGCATTATTTTACATTTTATGTAACACAATGCACAAATCTTCTTCATGACAAATAGTTATTCTAACCCCTAACCAATTCCTTATTGAAATACTCATTTCTGCAGTCCACAAGAAAAAGCCCTGTGTATTGACTGAAAAGTAGCAAAACATATTTTGGGAAAGTCTACCATGAGTAACAAACGGAGCCATTAGAAAATCAGTGTTCTAAAAAGAGAAAATTGTCTGACAATCAAAATTTTTTTTTAATTCTTCATACCCCTTATGGGCAGAGATGTAGCTCTAATGGAACTCCAGAACTGTTAAAAATTTCTGTAATTGCAGACTGAATTAATGTAATTTTGGACTGTGATCTCGAGTCATTGTACCTGTTTTGTGTGGAGAAGATAAGGCAAAAAAGTAGTACCTCTGTACACTCTTTCCTTAGGTCATAGTCCTTGTCTAACTGTAACTCAACCATCCATGGCCTGATGATGGTGCCCCTTTCCTGAAGCACACTGAGTACTTCTTGGAAGTGAAAGACACCCTAAACAACAAAAAACTCTGAACAAACGACCAACAAAATCCCAAACAAAAATCTGGGATGGCTGCATTCAATCTGAAATTGAGTACAAACAAGCTAGAGGAATAAACTCCCCAAGAAACCTTGACCTGGGGAAAAATACTGGTAGTTTCACAAGTATTTTGACACAATTCTTCCTCTCTTCACAGAAGAAAAATGTGAGCAAGTATATAGGTACTTGCACTTTCTCTGTGGGACATTCACCAGGGATATAGTTGAAAGTGAATGTGGAGGAGATGCTCTGACAGAGAAAAATGGGGTTCCTGGCAAATGTGGAGATGTTGCTCTATTGACTGACAGCCACAGTCTGAGAGTGAACTTGCAGAAAAGAGCCTTTTGAAATGGGTCTGTGCTATGATTCTGTTTCTCTGAATGTGACATCGCTGACTCCCTTGTGACAGAAAATTGCTGAGACTATAATTTGCATGTTCAGCACCTACGAAGAACTGACAGAAAATATAAGTGTAGCACAAGCCTGCATCTGTGCTGTTATGCCAGCTGTATGTGTTTACCCCATGCACTTACGTACTAAATTTCTCACAAGAGTCATAAATACAATGGAAGTTAAAATAATAAACTCTGATTCATCATAGTTCATCCTGACTGAATTGGAGCAAGGATATGAGTTATTTCTTAAATTATACCTTTTGAGCTTAGACAGCTACTTTATGAGTCTAAAACTGCCACTAAGAGCTTCATTGAAAAAATGTACCTAAATAATGACATTATCAGCAGCAAGGTGAGCAAAACTCAAGGAAATGTAACTGAGGAGCCCACCTACAAACGAAGACTGACTATTGTGTGCCCTGGAGCCATGGGAGTAGAACTAGACTGAATTTCACATTCCCGTTTTATACTCCTTGTGTGGGGACAAAGCTCATTTTCTGCGTGAGGAAACCAGGCACTGAACATCGCACTCATTGCTAAGTCAAAGACTTGAGACAGATCAGAGGGTTTTCTGTGTCCCCAGACAGCTGTTTTAAATTGGTGTTTACCAACAGCAGATGCTGAACGTTAGTATTTGAATCTGCATTACAGAACAAGCAACTCCTTAGAAAGCTATATAAATTCCAGGTGAGTTTTCACTGTCATTATCTAAAAATATTTTGGTGAAGATGTGTTACATATAGTTTAAAAAAACTTCTCTGCTTGGAGGAGACAAATATTGAGAGGACTTGAAGCCATAAGTTATTGCAAGTACTGACAAGACAAAGAAAATAGTCTCTTATTTGGATTTATTTAAAACTTAGCTAATGTCTGAGTGATAGTTGCCTATTTCCCTATTTCTTTTTTTTTTAAATCCCAAACTTACCACAGTGTCATTCAAATAAGTAAACAATAAAATTTCTCTAGAATGAGCCCAAGCTGTGTATTAAGAGACAGACAGCTGTTACCAAAGATTTATTATGAGACTGTAAGGTTGTATTGCATGAAGTGCCACAGAGGATTTGCCTTAGATGACAGATTTGCAATTAATGATCAACATGCTGGAATAGAAAACATATCTACAAACTCTCAACATGCACCTGGGAGGCACTGCTACCAAATAGAGGGCAGGAATAGGATAAAAATAAAAACAGAAGGATAAAAACCCCCTAAAAAACCCCAACCTGGATAATTTGAAGCAATCAGTTCTATAAAAAGAGACACTGGAGTATAGAAGAGTGCAAGGCAGCCTCAAAAATACAGGAGAGAGATGCAACAGCTAGGTATTATAGCAGAAAAAGTATAGGCATTAGGGTGGATGGGAAGCCAAATGGGAGTCAGTAATGCTGTGCTGTTGTGACCAAGGCAGACACCATAAAAAAAGCATTTTCCTAGACCTAAGACAAAACATTTTAAATAAACCTTCTATTCCCCACAGCTTTAACCAGGGTACTGTGTCTCATTTGCACACGACACCTTCCAGAAAGCTGTGGACTAATTAAAATGCAGCAATAAGAGGACAACAGAAATATTCAGAGGTTACAAAAATATTTGATATGCAGGAATTTGAAAAAAAATGAGATTTTTGGCTTCGAAAGAGTTAGGGTGAATGCAGGGCCAGGATAAGCCTTAAAAATTACTAAATGGTCCTGCAAAGCCTCCTGTTTTTCTCTGTCTGAGGATAGTGACAGAGTGGCATCAACTCTTTGAAAAGGTTATATTGTCTTTGTCCAGCCATGCGTTTTAGAGATTAGATAAGAATGAATCCTAGTCCTGCTTTGGGTCAAGTGCATGGACAAGATGTCTTCTTGAAAGCTTCTTCAGGTCTATTTTTTAACACACAGACAGTTTGGAATATGAAGCTGTGATCTCATGGAAAGGCAGAGAAGCTATGCATTTTTCTTCTTAGCACTTGGGAGCTGGATGTACAGTTCTTTTGGATTCCTTTCACATCCCAGCCTCCTTGTTTTGATGATTTGAATTACTGTTAGGCATGAAAAAAGTTATTTTTGTACCCTCACTAAAATTGGTCAGACTGAAATGGGGGAAAATAGAGTGTAGGTCATAGAAATCTTTCACTCTTCTGTAAAAGAGAATGTTTTTAAATTACTGGCATATGAATTTGGAGCATTATAGTGTGAGTACAGATTAAGCTTCTGGTAAGTGTTCTTAGAATTGCTAAACTAAAAAACATTGATTCTAGAAAATAAACTGCTAACAGACAAAAGCAAAAGAATTGTTAGGACTTTTATAAATGGAGTATTTTGTGATACAGTCCTTTATACTATTTCAGTGTAAACAGTTACAAATGAAAAACATGAATATAGACACAGATTTACTAAGACAAGCTACAATGACAAGAACGTGTGTCTGTAGACTTCTGTCCCATGATTCTGAGAGATATGGTTCTGTGTTTTATTTAGAGATAATAAGTAGATGTGTACCACACCCCACTGGTTACTCCTGCCCCTCACCTGTCATTTTCTTATTTCCTCACAGCAAGCTCTGTTCATGCCCAATTCATGTTAGTATTCCTTTTAGGCACATGAGGCTGGCAAGTCTTGCTAAAGGCAGTGAAGAGTGGAGGTTAAGAAATGTTCCAGTTCTTCCTCTTTCTACAGCCTGCCACATCTATGTCTTTTTTCTCTTCAGGTCAGAGAGTTGTCAGGAGCCTGGTGTCATAAAATGACCATCGCACAGGGATGAAACAGCTTCTTTGTGTTTCTGCTGACCTCTTTAGCATAGTAAGGACACTAAAAGGAAAAAGATAGCCCTCAAATTCCAAAGCCACATAGTATAGCTCAATTTTCTTGCAGTGTGCATCCTGCCCCATTCTTTTCCCCTGGAAAAGACTGGTACATTTTCAGGATCCATTTCCCTCTTAAATGGGCTATTGATGAAGCCAGGGCTCATGCCATGTAAGAACACCTCCAGAATAATGTCTATAGTGAATTAAGGTATGATGAGATAGACTTGGTTTGCATAACACCTTAGCATTCGCTTGGGGCTTTTGAAGCCTCTGCTTTCTGGAGTTATCAACCCAGACTACTTTGTGTGTCTTGGATGTATTTTTGTTAAAACTGTGCGACTTAATTAAAATGAGTTATTTTTTCAGATTATCTACTCAACTCAGCTCAATGAGATCAAGGAAGTGTTATGTAAAAGATGTTTTTTGATGCAATTTCTGGTTGAAGGTAAGATGAGAACAATATCCTTAGTGAGACTTTACAGACACCTTTGGTTTCATTTCTGTGAGGAGAGTTTTAGATAGCCTAGTCTCTCAGAGAAAACCACAGGCAAATCAATGGTATTTATGTTTTTGGCCTTGTAAATATAAGAATATGTGTTGTTATCATTTCTAAATGAAGGATGAGTGATGGAACCCCATTCATTATGCCATCACATCAATTAGTGTTGTGCTTCCTAGCACTAGGTTGGAAATGCCTATAGCAATTTAGGGTACATATATGTTTCCACTAGCATGAGTTGTGGTCAGTGTTCATTTTCTTTTGTTGCTCTTGTCAATAGTTTCCAAATTAATGTTTCTACTGCATGTAAAATCACAAGTTTTGCACTGGACTCATTGCACTAAAAGTAAGAAGGTGTCAGTAAAGAAACTCAGTATTCCACTGCAGTTCCTCACTGCCTCTGTCCTTTAATCTTTGGTGAGGTCTTCAACCCTCATGCACAAGATGCATCCCAAACCACATGAAGAAATCTTTCATGTGTGAGCAGGGGGAACTGTCAAGGTCTACAAACTGTGCTCAGCTATAAAATTCTTCGGACTAAATGCAAACAATCCGTGCAAATGGAAATCTCTGTCATCTGAAAATCTATCTCTTAATAAAAGTCATCAGGAAGTCCTATACACTCTAGCCTGTTCATCTGGTTCCTTCTGGTTACCTATCTCCAACTAAACCTCCTCAGCAGCTTCTGTATGAATCCTCATTTGGCTGTATTCCAGAGGTTTTCTACTTCTCCTGTGAGGATGTCAACCAAATTTAACGATTATATTAGGGCACTAGGGGACATGTCCTGTTGGTAAACAATCCCAAAATGTAGCTTCAGGGTAGCTGATAAATTTTCCTGAATTCATCTATCAGTGCTGCAAAGCTGCTCTTGAATCACAGGGTGAATGTATGTCAAGGCTACAAAGGGAATGTGTGATATTCAGGAAGCAGCTCATCAGCTTGTTCTCCACAGTGGTGTGGAGCAGGTCTCCCTTCCAAAACCACAGTAATTCTGCCTTGACTTACATGAGGAATTAACTGACAATTCCCTCCCCAAGCACATGCCTAAACCACCCAGAACTCACAAAAAGATCCCCTTTCTTACAGATTTCCTTTCCCTGATTCATCAACCATCTAGAGGGGATATGTTTTCCACACGTGTTTTTCCCTGCTTTGTGTTTTAGAAAGAGATTTTGCTCCTTGTGAGTCCTTATGACATCCATCCACCACATACACAGGTAAGGCAAGTGCTAGGTGAGACAGCGTCTGCCACTGGTGCTACATTCTCAAAGGTAGGGCATTGATTTACGTTCTTGTCGTTTGTTGTCAGTGCTTGGTAACAAGAGAAATTATTTCTGCCATCCAAAGGGTGCTCTTGAAACTGCTCTGGGTGGACTCCAATTGTTTTAGCTCTCAAAGACTCTTCATAACTAAGCCCTGGAGTGGTTATCTCCCAACATTGAATTTTTTGTGTGACCTCCCTAAATGAGATTGCAGCTGAATTACAGAATTTTAATGAATGCATAATAGGAGTTCTTTCATTTCTGTGTGTATCCACGTGTTCATAGATGCAGCAGAGAAAGACAGAAAGGGAGAAGGACAGTGTGAAGTTTGTGTTTGCAAATAAAAATCATGAAAAATCACCTCTGCTTCTTTCAGGAACTAAGTACATGGATAAGGGAGTACTCGCACTACTCTGCTATGCCAGAACTCAGATTTATGTTCAGTTTGTCTCAGAGCTTTAGCTCAGCAATACATCAGGGACCAAAACCAGCAGTGGTACAGACAGCTGTACCCCAAAAAGTTCAGGAGCTCTTGTTTTACTTTAGTCGTTTCTCAGATCAGAAAAAATGTGTATAATACACATTATATAATAATATAATCTATAGGCTCAATGTGTTCTTCTGGGCAGAAAAGGCCAGAACACAGCCAGAGACAGAGCCAGCCCTTTTGGAATAAACCCCTGTAGAGTGCAGGTATCTGCAGACTGTCCAAAATCCTTAAACAAAGATGCAAGCAGGTGAACTTTTATATCAGTTGATTCAACTTTAAAGGAGAGAGCAAACAGTTTTGTGTTGTCTGTCAGCACTTAGAACAAAGCAAGACAAACCATTTTCAGTGCATCTTTGAGGCCAGATGGAACCCTTACTGCCCATTCCACTGAAGCCCTGGGCAGCAGTCCTGGAGAAAGACACAGATGCTTGTGAACGGAGACTCTGTCTCTTGCTCTTGCCTGTCAAGCATTTGGTTAGAAGCATCTGCACTAGACAGGACAGCACTACAGCTTCACACTTTGACACCTACACTCCATCTCATAAAAGCCTACCATTTAGGATTTATGTGAGTGAAGTGAAATTCATCCTGTGTGAAACATTAGCCAAATCCTCATTTATTTCTTTCCAAGTTTTAGATAAATCCAGATGATCTGATGCACCGAGAAGGACATATATGTTGTACCACACATATATGTGCCCTCTTTATTACTCTGAAACCTCAAAGGTGAGAGTGGATTTTAGACTTGCGTGACATGGATATATACAGAAATAAGAACATGCAAGAAATCCTACTTTCCTCTCTTATTTTGCTGTTAGCTCATCTGAGCCACTTGTGTTGCGTAGTCAGAGTGCTCAAACTCCTCCTGAGAAGTCTGGCTTCTTGGGCAGCTCTTGTCAGGGTTGTAGCCCATCCACTGGACAGTCATGAGACAAAATCACTATGTGGCTTAGATTCCAAAGAAGAGGAGATCTATTTTTGACTTTTAGGTAAGCACATAGATTATGCTCATTAAAGCATTTTGAGGCAACTTAGATGAAATGCCTCAGACGTCAATGCAGACTCCTCTCCCTGCCTGTTGTGCTGTGCCTAAAAGTGGATTATATTTCCTACTGAGCGAAAAGGGAAGGAAGAAATGGGGAGATAACCAGAGCAATTTGGCTTTAGCATAGACACATTCTTAGTCAGAGGTAAAGATAGCAAACAGGCAAGAAAATGCCTCTGTGGGAATTCAGTCTCCTAGTGGTACCTGTCAAAATAATATCATTGACTGCCCATCCTTCTGACTGTGCTCACTGCTTCCGACACTGTGTCATTGACTGTGGAAGTCACACTGTACCATCTAGGCAGTCCCACTAGGTGTCTACATAGCTGGGAACACCTTGCAAAGCTCATCTTGAAGTCTGCTATTAGCCCAGGTAGCCCATGACAATAGGAGGCCAAAGATATATATTTTTTAAATCCTTATTCTTGAAAATTTGAAATGCAGATTTGGAGATGTATTGGAAAGTATGGGCCTTATTGCCTATTTGCTGTTTGTCCTAACAGGATGAAGCAGGGATGTGGTTGTACAGACATAAATATAAACATAAGCAATTGTTCTACCTTTTGTTTTATTGCAACAATCTGTTCTTCCTAAGGATTTGGGGGAGTTTTCCCTATTCCCTTTCATCTCAAGTTAATACATTAGAAGCATTTTCCCTCATTATACTTAATCATTAATGCTGAAACCCTCATAAAACATACAGAGGGGATTTTGTGCTCCACATATAAACATTTCATAAAGGCATTTATGAAGAAAAGCTAATCACATCTCAAGTGCAAACCACAAACTGAAATCCATCCATGTATATCGGAAAGGTCCTAAACCTTGAAGAAGAGTCCTAGAAACCTTTGCAATCAAACCAAGACCCTGAATATATTCTCAGAATACATGGGAGATAATATAACTTAGATTTGAAGCCTACAGTTTCATGTTTTTCAGGCTTTTCTAATACTGTTTACCGGTTGCAATGAAATTTCCAGAGCTAGGGATAAGAGAGAAAAATAGCTACTTTTTCTTTAAATGATTCTACTGCTCACCTGGTAGTAGGAAGGAGTAGAGATAAGTGCTTCAATACTTTTTAAAGCTTTTGCTGTTCTTGGTGGAACTTTATCTATATTTAACACTGTCACATGGCTTAGTAGAAAACTTTGCTTTTTGAGATCAGTAAAGCAAAGTGTTAATGTGTTAGAAACATCAACTACAATACCTTTGTTTCAACCACATTAATATAGGTATAATTTAATAACAGGGTGGGAAAGTTACCAACTATGCGAGAATAGTGATAGTCTGTTTCTGAGCAATTTTAGATGTTGTTTCTGAATTGTAATGAAAGTCAGGAGGACATGGCATTGACAGCTTAAATGCTGAACTTTTTACACCCTTCTCTGTCTCTTCAAAGTTAAATCTAAAAAATTAAACCGTAAAAATGAATCGTGGAAATCAGCAACATAAACAATTTGCCATTGTGAGATGCCACATGTCCAGATCTGGAATCCACAGCACAAGAAAGACATAAGCCTATTAGAGTGAGTCCAGAGAAGGGCCATGAAGGTGATCAGAGGGCTGGAACACTACTCTTGTGAATACAGGATGAAAGAGGTGGGGTTGTTCTTTCTGGAGAGGAGAAGGCTCTAGAAAGGTCTCATAGCAGCCTGCCAGTACTCAAACGGAACTCATAAAAATGAGAACATGAGAAAATAGTGATAGGACAAGGGGGAAGTGTTAAACTAAAAGACGAGAGATTTAGATTAGATGTTAGAAAGAAATTATTTACTGTGAGGGTGGTAAGGTATAGGAAAAGTTTGACCAGAGAAGTTGGGGATTCCCCATCCCTGGAAGCAGTCAAGGCCAGGTTGGATTGGGCCCTGAACAACTTGGTTTAGTGGGAGGTGTCCCTGCCCATGACAGAGTGGTTGGAACTGGGTGATCTTTTAAGTCCCTTCCAACACAAGCCTTTCTATAATTATCTAGTAAAAGCTGATACTTTTCTTCTCTTGGACTGATACTATGTTCTGCCTGAGTGCACGAGTGAGCAAATATTTTCATTTTAATATCTTTTTATTTTCAGACACATAACTTTTAGGAAAAAAATTAAAACATGGTTCCCACAAACTGTCTGTGACCAGTTCTGTTGAGTAAGAAGGCAATTTAAGCAGTGAAAGCATGTCTTACTTGCAGTAGAACCCAGGCAGTTGATTACTCTTAAGCAGGATCATGATTGAGAGATGTCTCCAGCCTAGAGGATGCAATTATGTAAGTTTAATTTCATCCCACTTGGTTGTGTGAAGTCCTTAAATGACAATTTTATATGAGAAGTCCTCTCATTATATTCTGTACAGAGAGTGGCATTTCTGACCATGAAAGAACATTTCAAAGAATATTTGCAAAAGTTTTGATTACTTTTGGGGATGAACAAGAGGCTGATAACTGTGCTCTAATGTCATCAGTATAGATTTCTTGTGGTTACATTTTCATCAGGGGAGCAATTTTGAGACTGTTTTCCTGATCAAAAGGAAAATTTTAAATTGCAAAATTATTATAGCTCATTGAATAAGGATGTGAGGGTCACTTTAGTATAACCAAACTTAGTTCATTTTAAAGCCAGGACTGTAATTTGGTGTACAATCATCTCAAAACAGTAATAGTATAAGAATTAGCAAAAACATTTTGAAAGCCCTTTATCAATATCTTTTTTATCTCAATTGTTCAAGTGAACCATTAAAAGCACACAATCTACTTACATATATGCAAGTAAGGAAATTACCAAGAGATGTCACTTAATGAAAGCTGGCATTCTGGGATTTTGTGAGACCAATGTATATAACAGCTTGTTCATGGCAAACAGCATCCTTCAGCTGATCTTTGCATCAACACTTATACTCGATTTTGTGGGTCCACTCCTGCAAACTGCTGCATATATATGTAGAGTGTGTGTGTCTGTGTGTGTCTGTGTGCAGGTTGATCTGTGCTTATTTTTGCATGAGTCTCTCAGAGCTAAACTGGCAAATGTCTGCCCAATGCTACGAGATTTAGAAAGTGAATGATGTTGCGCAATGCTTACCTGTGCAAAACAAAAAATAGCCCAAATTTAAAACAAAAGGGCTCTTCCACTAATAATATTGCTTTGCACAAGCCTATGCCTTTTCATTCAGAGGATCAAAATAACTTTTCGAATATAATAAACAAGTATCTATTTTGCATGAGGCCTTGTGTACATAACCATGACATATAAAGGACACTCAGAGGAAGAGATCCCCAAGAACTTGGTGTGTACATAAAAAAAATTAGGCCATATTAATCATTCTCTCAAACAGCCTGCTTTGTTTTGGAATATGTCTCTGTTTGCTATGACAGGACCAAATGATTTCTTTCCTACCACCTTGGTTTATTTACTTATCATCGCTGTGCTAGCTAGGTTTGTTCTTTGATATGCTAGTAGCTTGCCTACTTTTACAATCTTGCCTAGTTTTCTAGCTTTCCCTCTACTTTATTGAACACATGTTCTCCACAGAGAAGGGCTTAGAGTACACCCTCTGAGGGATGCACTTAGAGAAGACTTGCAGAAAAGAACTGACCAGGGACCCTCCTTTTCTGAATAGAGGTATGAGAGTCTGACAGGTTGGAACTAGAGATATCAGTACACCTGTAGCTATAGCAGTCATGTCTATGACACACTCTAACTATACACTTATGTACTATAAATATTTCTGTTTATCCAATATGTATTTATTCTATATGTTTAAATTTATTTCTACTTTATGTTTTTTCCTAAATATGTTTATATTTACATAAAGATTTTTCTTTCATCTCATCCCATTAGATTTGCTCACTTTGCAAACACTTAGTATAGTTCCCAATTTTCACCACTGGTAGTGAGAATTACTGAATTTTTTAAAACTATTTGACTGTAATATTGACACAAATAAGGCAGAAGCAGAAACATTTCTTCTGGATTATTCAAACAAGCTGCACCCTCAATATCACAGCTATTTTTAAGTGCATCCTCTTTCCCTTCATTTTGCTGCCTTTAATTCTAGTTCCCCTGTACTGCAAGACTGGTAAACTGATGCCTGTGATTCTGTCTTAGGTCCCATTCTATTACATGCTTATCTTTCAGGAAGAGCAGATGTTCCCATATGTGCCCTACCTTTATCCTCTGATGCTTTTGCTTTGCAAACAGATGATTGTATTTCCATTGCCCTCTGTGTCTGGAGAAAAAGATACAGCACTAAGGAGTTTTTCTGTGTTGCTAATCAATGGGGTTTGTAGGCAACTGGGCTGATCCCTTTCCTACATTTTCTCCAACACTATTATTCCCAGGTATTTTCCCCTGACCTTTGTCTTTATCTCCTCTCCTCTGCTCTAATCTTAATTTCCTTTGGGTTTTCCCTTCAGCTTCTCAGTCTGATGAAGTAACAAGAACTTGCAAAAGTTCACAAAAGGCATGATCTTTGCTGTTTTTTCTCCCAATATTTTTGTCACTGCCTCCTATCAATGCTTGCTGCTGCACGAAGGCTCTGGGCAGCACCTTGAGGATAAACCACAGGTGTTGTGTGGGCATAGGCAGATGTGTGTGCGTGTAGATGTGTAGGTGAGGGGAGGGCCTGACACAGCTTTTGGAGATGAATATGAAGACAACTTCTTAGGGATACATCTGCAGTCGTAATGTAGCTCTGCTCTCCCTGCTGGCAGTGTTTGGAGGTCCAGTGCTCTCCATATCCAAAAGCAGTCCCTGTCCCTCCATTTGCTCCACAAAGCCTTTACCAGGACTATTCTCTTTGTATGCAATGAGGTCTTTCTGGCAGAAATCCAGTTATTTGCTAAGCAAGCTCAGATTAAACCACATCCCAGGTATCTCTTCTACTTTATATAGGTGCTAAGCACTGAAAAGTCTCCTGATAGGGACTGCCTCAACAACAGCACGTTTTTTCAGCTGTTAGTAGAGGCAGTGCTGGGAGACTTATGTAAGAAAATGTGATCGTAATTGTAAGATGTTTTGGGCCTTTGGCTCAGCTACTTAAATGCATTGCCAGCTGGTGGTGAGATGGTGTAGAATAAAACAGGATTTTGTCTGCAGAGCAATCCATGGGATGCAGGGGACCTGAAGCCCACATTACATGTGTTGCAGGGGCTTTATTTCATATTAGCTGTAAGCTGAACCTCTAGGCTGAACACCTACTACTGACTGTCTCATCTTTTTTGCTCATCTGCTTGATGAGACTGCCCTGCCATGAGAACCAAACTGCAGTAAACAAGGGCAAACAGGAAATTTGCTTCAAAGACACATTCCATCTGCAATATTTTGAGATTATATACTCATTTAGCAGCCTATAGCAACCATAGTTTTCTTGGACTATATATAGTTTTGGGTCTAAATACTCTTTCAGATCTATCCTTAGCTGCTATATCTCACTGCCATTATTTACTATAGAAACCTTTTGTTCTGATATTTATTCCATAAAGCATTTCCAGATACAGATGCTGCACAAAATAAAGTCATATTGGAGATTTCTTTCATAAATAGACCATAAGCCCTATATTATTCCTGCCTTGGCTATTATGAGACATTAGGCCTTTTATGAAATTTCTGTAACGTAACATCTTCTGCTCTTTGTGTTACGATAGGGAATACACATAGTTGGCTTCATTTAGTATTCAACTACTGCACCCAGCGTCTCCTCCCACAAAGGATATTGCAGCATTAGACAGGGGTCAGAGCAGGGCACTGAAAATATTTAAACACATGAGAAATCTGGTTAGGGAAATAGATTTAAAAGGCTGGGATTGTTTATTTGTCAAAGGCTGTGAATAAGAGGAGACATGATAAGAGCATACAAAATAATTAATTGTTACAGAGAAAGCAGAGCAGAAACCTCTATCCTTCCTGTCTCATAACATGTGTGACAATGAAGCATTCAAAGAAATCAAAAAGTGGCAAATTCAGACCTGATAAAAGGAAATATTATCCCATACAAAACGTAATTAGACTGGAAGCAATTACCACTGACTGCCCCACTGGCCAAGAATGCAGTTCAAAGTTAAAGTTCAAAAATAAAAGACAGCATGTTCTTTGAATAATAAGATACATAACAGTAATGCAAAAAGGGGAAGAAAAGGTATCAGAAAATGTTAAGTATTTCAAAGAGGCAAATCAGTTTACCAGTAGGAGCTGGTTGAGATGGGCTCTGTATTTCTTATCTGCTTTTCACTTGGTTACATGAACCTTCCTAAAAGCACATGGGTTGGCCTCTCAATGCACCCATCTGGAGTCACATATGGAAAACAAAACACAGGACACCTGAAATTAATACAGCAGGCTGCGAACTTCAGTGCTGAGAAACCTGTGGTTCCTCCTGTCTTTGCTTGCTGAGCTACAGTGGTGTAACCGTCAGCACGTGGAGCGCAGCATCTCAAATTGCCTCAGCTCAATTTTCTGAAGCTTATCTGGATGAACTCTGAGAAAATATGAGGCAAAAAGGTGTCATGCTTATTGGTCGTCACTTCATGAATATTTCATAGTCACAGGAAAGGTCATTTCCGTTCTCCCTGCTCATATCGTTTGGAGGAGAAACAGATTTGGATTTTACAGTTTGAGATTCTTCACTACAAAGATCCCTCATAACAACATCTCCAGCCTCAGGTCCATAAGTTTCCACACCTTGTGGACATGCAGCAGTGGTTACAGGGGAGAAAAAAAAAATCCCTAAAGCCATAGAAGAAAATAACTGTTGCAGTTATTTTGACATGGAACTTAAATATATCATCAGTTCAGAATCCTAAAGGTGGGACCTTATAATCTAGTTATCCCCATAGTTTGCTTCATACATAGTAATTTGTTCTCGTAACATATTAAATAAACATTTTGTGTTAAACCATCCAATACTGGTGTTCTTGCAGCTTTTCCCAACCTTTTCCTAGCTATTTTTTCATGAGTTGCCTGATTTCTAGGCAGAAAACTAGCCTCAGGAGGAGATGTGGAAAGAGACCAACATGCCTTGAAAGTAGGGAGGGAGATTTTTGTGGTTTAGAAAAGAAAGTGTGAGTATGAGAGCAAACGACCTAGAGGCAAAAACTCTATTCTTCAGGAAGGTTTGTCCATTGTCAAGATGAACATTCCCTTTTTGGCAAAGTGAATGTAGGCATATATATGAACAGGAATCACACATTCCTCTGTGTATGAAAAAGGCATTTATGATCTGAACTACAGATTTTGGATGAGACAGCAATTCAGTGGTGCTCTCAGTGCAGTGCTTTGGGAGGAGTTAGAGAGGTAAGCAATGACTTACACCTGCATAATGCACAGTAAGAGTCTGGTGGACTCACCTTATATAACAGTTTTATTATTATGATGCATATTACCTAGTGACCACAGCACAATTTTAATCTGAGAACAGAGAAGTGAAATAACAAGGTAAATAATCCTTTGCTTCTTCCAGTGTGGATGCATGAAACAGCTTGAGATAACTCAACCTTACAGAGATTGCTGAGTCTCCCCCTCAACTACAGTTGAGGGATTACTCATTTTAAAACATGGAAGCCCCTTACATATTTTAGATCATTCCATATATTGTAATTTTATATGCACTATATATTAATGATTACTTCAGAAAAACTTAGTTTGATCTGCACCAGAATAATTGTTACTGAAATACTTACCTTTTTTTCCTAAATATGGTTCAGGTTTTTTAATCTTCCCCTCAGTTTGCAGCAGGTTCTGGTGATTAAGTATTTGTTTTATACACTTTGTTAATGAAAAATTTCATTAAGCCATAATTGCTTTTATAATATAAATCACCATATATTTTAAAAGTCACAACATAGACAAAACAAGAACTATTTGATTTAGAATATTTATACTTGTTTTCTGCTTCAATTTTAACTGGAATTTTCATTTTCATGCCAGAAACAAAAACACCACTTCATTCTTTTGACTGGCTCTGAATGAAAGACAAGTAAGCCAGGGAAAATTGATTTCACTAAACCATATGGTACAGTTGAAATAGAGTAATTTTCCAAGTCAGTCTAAGTATCTTGGGCTGAAATTCAGGAGCTGTCAAAGTATGGGATCAAATGAGGATAAGAATTAGTGTGTTAGGCAAGTATTTCTTAGAATTGCAACTCCTCCTTTTTAACGTAGAATAGAATAGAATAGAATCATTTAGTTAGAAGGGACCTACAACAATGGTCTAGTCCAACTGCATGACCGATTAAGGGCCAAACAAAAACTAAAGCACATTATTACGGACATTGTCTAAGTGCCTGTTAAACACTCACAGGCTTGAGACATTGATCACCCCTTAAAGAAGTCTGTTTCAGGGTTTAGCCACCACATGGGTGAAGAAATGTTCCCTAACATCCTGTTGGAACCTCCCCTGGCACAGTTCGAACCATTCTCATCTGTCCTGGTCACTGGATCCCAGGGCAAAGGGATCACCACCTCCTTCTCCTCATCTACCCTAAGGAAGCTGCACAGAGCAATGAGGTCACCCCTCAGCCTCCTTCTCGCCAACCCAGACAAACCCAGAGCCCTCAGCCACTCCTCACAGGGTGTGCCTTCCAGCCCTTCCAGCAGCTCTGTTGTCCTCCTCTGGACCATTCAAGGACCTTCCATCCTGCTCAGACTGTGGGGCCCAGCAGAGCACACAGGGCTCAGGGTGAGGCCACACCACGGCTGAATCCAGCGGGATGACCCCAATCCCAGCTGGTGATGCCGTGTCTGATGCAGCCCGGGATGGGGTTTGCCCTCCTGGCTGCCCGGGCACACACTGCTGACTCACACTGAGCTGCTGCCCACCAGCACCCCCAGATCCCTTTCTGCAGGGCTGCTCTACACACTCTCCTCTCCCAGCTTATACTTGTGCCCAGCCTTACTGCATCCCAGGGGCAGAATCTGGTATTTGTTCTTGTTAAACTTCATGCTACTGATAATTACCCAGTGCTCCAATCTATTCAGATCCCTCTGTAAGGCTCTTGTCCCTTAAGAGAGTGAACAGCACCTCCTGGTTTGGTATCATGAGCAAATTTGCCAATGATGCATTAAACCCCTGCATCCTGATCATTGATAGACACGTTGAATGGAAGCTGAGACATGAACTATTTCAGTCTAGGACACCTGTTCAGTTGGACAGCTTATCCAGGAGGATATTGTGAAGAACAGCATCAAAAGCCTTACTAATATCAAGAAAAACTACGTCCACCACCTCCTGTTCATCCACTAAACATGCAACGTTATAATTGAAGGATATCAAATTGCTTAAACAGGACTTTCCATTTGTGACTCCATGTTGACTGTGTCTGATGATTGTATTATTCTTTAAATAATCTTTTCCATATTTTACAGAAATTGAGGTTAGACTAACAGGTAATAGGGTTTTTTGGGTTTTTTAAAAGATCGAATAAATGAGAAGAGAATGTATTTACGGTCTGACATTTATGATAAGTAGATATCACAGATTGTTTCCAAAAGTGGCATTGACATCTTTTCTTACCAGTGAATGACAAGCTCTTCTGTGTGAGTGTTCACAAAATTTTGCTGAAAAAAACTCTGAAATGGTTGTAGTTCAGATTTTGAATGAATCAGACACTGCTTCTGCATGCTGTGTTTTGGGTAATCTGCTCTGCTGTTCCACCTGAATGACTCAGCTTCACCATCCCCATCCAATTTAATAGTATTTGTTCTAATTAATGAGTAGATATCATCTATGGGGTAATTTTTTCCTCAGTTCTGAGAAAGTCTCCTTTTCTTAGAATACCATAGCCCATATAAACAAACACAATTATATTTTATTATTTTAACCCAACATTTTATCAATCATGTCTTGAAAGAAGAAAAAGAGGGAGAGAATTAATATTCACAGCAATTTTTCTCAGCCTCTTTCTAAAACAAAATCAAATTGTTGTTCTTAAGCCACCTGGTAGTATTCTTTAAAGAAATCTTGCCAGTATATTTTCATACCCACCCAGAGAGATGGAGTTCCTGGAACATGTTATCAGTTCAATGAGAACTGAAAGGCTAAGGAATATAAAAGACATAGTGTTCTTTCAGTCAAATTCTTCCTCGTTTGATAATGCTATCCTGTATGAAAATGAAAGGTCATCAGTTTCTGCTAATTCAAGGTCTTGGACTAGGTGTGTAATTCAGATTTCAGTTTGAAAGAGAGATCTAGAGATCTCCATCTGTGTACACAGATGAATAAATTGGAAGAGGAGCTGACTCTTATATATTGTGTAAACATTTTGATAACTGTAAGAAAAATTTATTCCTTGAACAAAATAAGGAAGTGCCATGAAAAGCAGGTCAAACCTCTAATAATGTATCTCTAACAATGAAATAGTGCCTAAAACAATGACATATCATAATTAAGTGCAATATGTGCTATAATGTACCATTAACAGCTGCTATATACCGGCTATACACAGAGGAAGAGATGGTATGGATTATCAATGAAACACTTTCAAATACTCAGTGGGATGCCTTCACCTCAGATTTGTAACAGTCAGTTTCCTCAGGGACAACCAGGGTTTTTCATCAGACCCTCCTGGCATAAGGGATGTGAGTAAATTTCTGTTATGTGACTGTTTCACCTGGAAATATGCCTTTTGCCTTACAGATACATCTTTTACTACATAGCAGACACAGAAGTTATCTGAAGCAGCAGGACTCTTCTGCTTTGTTGCAGAGGAAGATTTCAATATCACTGAAACAAAAATATATATATACTGTTAGTACCTATCTGAACCGTGGTTTTGTTTGGACTTTTTTTTGTTTATTTATTTTTGTGTGGGGTTTTTTGGTGTGTTTTTCTTTCAAATATACTCTCTGTATTATAGGCTTAGTCCATCATACATATCAAATCAATCATACAATCAAAAGAGCAAATCTTCAATTTAATTCAAGGAGGATTAAAAATATCATTGAGGCAGCATGAGCCCTTTACTGATAATGCTGGAAATTAAACCAAGATGGGAATCCTTCCCAGCAGGTTTCCTTCTCTCCAAAGTCCTTCATGACTCTGCCCTTTTCTTCTGTGAAATGTTGTCCTTGCCTAAATCGTTTTCTATCCCAGACCTGACATCCCTACTTTGTCACCTGAAGAACTGTGAGCACTGTCTGCTGCAGTGACACAATCCAACACTACTTCAACAATGCTGGTGTCATTCTTCACCATGAGGGAGCTCACCTCCTTCATGGATCTCCTTATCCACCACCTACATCAGTGGGGAGACCCATCAATGAGGAAAGGAGACTGCTAACTGTTTGCAAAATTGAAAATTTTGCACACATATCAATAAGCAGAAAATGTCTGTACACAGTGGAGTACAACCTTCCCTCCCTTCTGCAACAGCATTTGTTTCCCACAGCTTTGCAAAGTTCTTGGCATAGCAAGATCCCATCCTTCAGGATGGTTGTAAATACAAAGTGGGTGTGAAGGAAATTCTTATATAAACTTATCACTGGGCTAACTAGTCTACAAAGAAAGACGAGGGGAAGCTCTATTATTCAAGTCCAATTTTATCTCATCATCTCTTCCTGCCCATGTCTGATCTTTGGTGAAGGCAGAGGCCTTTTCCAGACTGAAGAACAATCTCTGTGGTTACTATACCGGTCCTTGGTTCAGGGTCACACTGTGTACCTTGTGTGGGAATAAGAACAGGATTGTCAAGATAGAGCACTCAAGGAAGGCATTGGCATTTTTCTGCTACTTGTTTTGAAAGTAGATTTGACTGACTGACTGACCCTTCAGCACTAGACAGATTTAATTTGCTTCACACACAATTCTAATAATTCTATTTTTCTTACATAGTGTGATTCAAGTGCTAGTGTAGATAGTGCAACTTTCTATAAGATTATGATACTCATGGGAGTAAGCAGATTAAATCCTTTGAGGGCAACCATGATAAACATAGTCAGGCTTTATAAGAGAAACAAGTCTGGGACTTTAGCTCAATCTTATTAAAGGAGCAGTCACATCCAAAAAAAAAAATTCTTGAAATGAGCTGTAGTCTCTAATCATGAAAGCCCAAGGGAAAGAAGATTGACAAAACCTGAAAGGTTTTGAGAAATTTGGTAGTAAAAAATGCCCAGCATCTGGTCTCATCTCACCAGCTTTGTCAGTCCCTAGCCCATAAAAGCAGCAAAGATGAACTTAAATTTTGAGCCAATAGTGTTTCATAACAGAAAAGAAGAAAAAAAGTCATGCAACCCTTAACTGATGTTCAGAGCAACAGTGTAATCACATGTGTCCAGATAGCAAAGCAGTGACGTCTGTTAAGAGAAACCAATCACTCTTTCAAACATGCTCTTTCTACAAATAATATAAATTAACACAATGGTGGAATAGCCATAAATGACAGACTACAGCTGAAGAGTAAGTGAGCCTTTGAACAACAATGTATCAACTTTTTAGTCTAAAAAACATGTCCTATATTTCCCATGAAGGTAACGCACAGGATATGTCACATAATTTGTTTTTTGAAAGTCCTTGATCTTATAAAACGGGAGGCATTTTGCCCTT
Source organism: Orthonyx spaldingii (assembly GCA_013397795.1). NCBI lineage: Eukaryota > Metazoa > Chordata > Aves > Passeriformes > Orthonychidae > Orthonyx > Orthonyx spaldingii. The sequence continues at coordinate 473,395 of VZTJ01002649.1, read as the reverse complement.
CTATTGTCTTATAATGTGCTTTAGTGTTTTGGTAACCATGTGAAAGGCAAGAATTTGGGCTTAATAAACCAACCTGCTTTAAATAAAGATCAAGGCAAGAACAGACAGTTGATCTGAAAGGTTCATTTAGCCTAAATATGCAATCTGAAGAGTTCCATTTTAATTATTTTTCTTTTGTTTCACTGTAGCTAATTCACATACGATGCTGTTAAAGTAGGTAAATTTATCATGATGTAACACTAACTAACACTATATGGCAGCTAAAAAGGAAAAGTTGGGTTATTTTTTCCTTTGTGAGTACAAAGGTGCTCACAGAAGAAACTAAAAATTGTGTCTGCAGATATTTGTGTTTCTTAGACCAGATTTGCAAAAGAAGGCCTTCATTTGAAAGCCTCATCACTGCTTTTATTGAGAGGCATTGGATTATCCCTATGTAAAACTGTAAAATCAGGGGTTTGGCATAAAACTTCCTGCAGCTCTCTCCTCCTGCCTCTGTCCTCCCTACCTCTTATGCTACCATCACAAAAACTGTCCAGGTTTTCATCCAACATTTTGTTAAGGAAATTTCCCCAGCTGCACACTTCTGTGATTGTCAAGTGGCATGCTAGCAACCCACTGACTGCAGGAGTAATAATAAAATAGCAGCTATTTTAATAAAAAGTATTACGAATTGAACAGTTTTTCTTTATCTGAAACAAAATGTTTAGATCAATTCTAGATACTTGAATGTTTTTTAGATATCATTACTAGCTAAGTTTTGAAGCAAAATGTTGTTCTAGAGTAAAAATTGGAAACATCTCACTTTGAAAATATCAAAACTCTGTGCCCCAGAAAGCATTTCTTTGCCTTCAGCTTAAGCTACTTAACAAACTAGACACAAATTCAAGAATTGTTTTAGACATTCCAAACCTTTACTTTTTGGCAGACATAATTCCAACCCTAGTATTTCATACAACCAGAATCAGCAATATGCAGTAACAGTCAAGTTTACACTCTGTAAGCTCTTCTGAGTCTCCCTCAAATTTTGGGGCCATCTTTCCTGATGCTAACAGACAAATTTAGATTTTATGTTCCTACTTTTTTTTCCTCATAGTGTGAGTGAAAGAATGCATGGTAATGTAATTTGAATGTCAGTTAATGTACTTGGGCAGGAAATTGCTTTATTTCTTCAACAATTAGATTAAATGGTTGTTGTCAGCACTATGAGGGTGGAGTTCTCTTTTTTTAAATAAGGCTCAGTGAAAACTGTTGGAAGCAAAAGTTCTCAGCCTTGATCTTTTTTTTTTCCCTTACCAAGCATACTTGTGTTTCTCTGAAGAGGTACAAAACCCACCCTGAAAAAGTCCCAAACAGCCAATTGTGTCCTGTCAGTATCTTTGGTCACAGCAGATAATTGGCAGGTCTGATGCCAGTGTGGGCAGCAGGAACATTCCACACGTGTTCACATCACTGTCAGTTTCCTCAGGATGCTTCCTGCAGCACAACCTAATCACCTGTCATGTGGACATCACATGTGTGCCCATGACAGGCAGAAGATAGAGCACAGATCCCACAAAGTCTAATGCCTCTGCTTGAATCCTTTCAGGAAAAAAAGTCCAAATCAGGGGATCATAGAATCAGAGAATGTTAAGGTGTTGGAACAGACCTTGAGGATCATCTGGTCTGAAACCCTCCTGCCTTGGGCAGGCACACCTTCCACTAGATCAGGTTTCTCAAGGTCTTATCCTACCTGGCCGTGAACACTGCCAGGCTTCAGGCATCCACAACCTCTCTGGACAACCTGTTCCAGTGTCTCATCATCCTCACAGTAAAAAATTTCTTCCTAATGTTTAACCAAAATTTCTCCTCTTTCCATAAGTACTTATTACTTCATGTTTTATCACTTTTTCACAGTGATTGCAGGCATTAAAACTAATTTCAGAAACTATGGGCCATTGCAGTGATATTGGTCATCTTCTGAAGTGCATTGTTTTGCCCCCTTCAAAATAATTAGGATTTTGGCATGCCCTTGGCAGCAATTGGCTAAAACCATTGCAGTTTGCGAGGGTGGAAAATTGTTAGACACACTTAGATTTTCTCTTCTAGTACGTGTCTAGCCTACAGCTGGACATAACAAAAATTTTACTTAACTCCATGAAGCCAGCTGATTTTTTTCTAAGCAAGGAATTTTTATGCTGGATGGACTGCTCTGCTCTGCTGCTGTGCTTCATCTACTTGTTGCCTTCATTGAGTGATATGCCAGTCTTTGCCATAATTTTCAGAGCATATAAATGTACTTATTGAAAAGTTGTGGTTTTGATTAGAACAGAAACGACATAGTTTTATTTACACTACATCACAAAGCTGTGAATAATGCATTTTCCTATCATTCTTCTGACCTTTCCTCTCCTTCCACCCCCATTCCTGTGTCTTTCTTTGCCTTTTTTCTCCCTATTATGTATATAGGAAAGCCCTGGATACTCTATGTATATCATATATACATAGGGAAATAAAAGTGAAATGGCTTATAAATGTTACACTTTCTTAGTTCAAGGATGAATTTTCAGATATTAGCCACTTCTGTAACTCAAAAGCAGCCAAAAAATAGTCACCCAGGCTGTGCTTTATAGGTATTTTCTCTGATCCTGGCATATCTTTGTCCTCCTGTTACCAGAAAACATAAAAATCCCATTTTCCTTAGCTTCAGACCATGTAAGTAACCCCTTTTAGAAGATGCGGTGCACCCTGATGTAACAAATGTATTCAATCCCTGGTCAGACTTCGAACTTGAGTAAACTCACTGAAGTCACTGATCACATACACAGGTGGGCTCATAACCCAGTGTAATGCCTTGGACTACTGCAACAATATTTAGTGTCAGGTAACTGAATGTAGCAATGTACCACTCTAAGAACCCTCTGTGCTAAACCTTTCTCAAATGTAGGTCTCGTGTCAGGACAGGAAAGCTGGCAGCTTCAGGAAAACCCTGTAATACTCAGGCGATCTTGTCAAACTTTATTTTCAAGCTCCAATTAATAACTATATTTTGGAAGAAAACACAGATGGATTCTTCCCTGCTTCAAAATACTATGTGCCTCAAATCTTAGATACACAGGTGACTAGAGCAGATAAAATCAAGACTGAAATTAATTTGTATTACCTCCTTCCATTCTAGTTTGTTCACTTAATATATCCCAGGTGTGGGTTTGAGAATACTTGAAACAAACAATTTTTTGAAGATATAATGCACTCCTTCCTGCAATTACATGGAGTACTCTTCAACTAAAGAAGTGAGGAGCAAGGTTTCTTGCATGATGTCCTTGTTTTATTTAGGAACCTTATTTACGGAGTACTTGTTCACCTATTTTGAGAGGCAGTCTTCATCCCATGCACATTAAATAACATTGCTTTAGTACTACAGTAAGAGAGACAAATGCTGTTTTGCTATGCTCATTGAGACTGTGATCAGGTGTACAACAGCATCAGGTTATCCTCAGAACATCAGCATTCACTTATATATTCAGGCTGTAACTTGAAGCCCATTTGTTTTCCTGCAACTGGAAATTTCTGGTAGAAAATATGTTTTTAAATTGCTAATCAGTAAAAAAAATGGGGGTAAAAAAAATGGAATGTTTTTGCACTGGTTTAAGAGTTGTCAGAAACTCATTATCCATTTTAATGGATTACATATGTGTATGTGTGTATGTTTGTGTTTCTATAAATATATATAAAATCTGTATAACATGGAAATGTTGTATGTACATACCCATAGACATATGTAAGTCTGAACATAAGTGTGAATAGACATATATGCATAAAATAGTGAGAATCTACTGACAGATGTGGTATAAGAGGTGTTGTACTGCAAGTTTTTCACTAGATTTGTTGAGTATTTATGCATTCCAGTCCACTCTTCAGTTACAAAGAGAACCATCAGGTTTTTTAGAGGTTCCTATAAGCTAGGAATTTATAAATTTATGCACAAAATGACCAGGTTTAATTTCAATACTTGACAGAAAACATGAAGAAATTGGACTTAAATTTGGTGGCATCACCGTCTGAGGGTAACCTACTTCTCTCGTGATAAAAAGAAGCCAGTTGAGTCATCAAGAGGTCCAAAGCACTTGAAGTTAAAAATCTGATGAGAAAAGTTGACCTGCATGAAATCATTGTCGGATGGTCTCTCTCCAAAGGAGTTGTTGGACTCACAGTCCCATGGAACAAAGCTGCTGGAAAGGACCACAGGAGGCTGTCTGAATGCCAGTGGTTAAGGACCCAGGATTTTTGCTCATTAACAAGAATAATGGTTTAGAAAATGTTGTCAGTGGGGATTTAGAACAATAGGAGAAGATGAAATGGCCTGAAGTTATGCTAGGGAATGTTTAGATTGGATATTAGGAAAAATTTCTTCAGAGAGAGGGTAGTCAAGCACTGAACAGAATGCCCAGGGAAGTGGTTGAGTCACCGTGCTTACAAGTATTTGAAAGCTGTGTAGATGCGGCGCTTGGGGATATGGTTGACTGAGGACTTGGCAATACTGGGTCAACTTGCTGATCTTAGGTGTCTTCTTGAACCTAAACAATTCCCTGATTCTATGAATCTGTGATTTCACCTTCCAAAGACATCTGTCTATCCCCATTGCTTGAAGATGACAATGCTTCTGGAACACATTTTAAAATTTTTGGATATGGTTATGTACAGACACTTGCATGTGTTAAGAAAAAATCTTCCTCTGGTGCTCATAACTTTCGTCTTAGACATACAGAAAAAGGTCATGAACTAGCTGGAGTTTGTGAGTTAGCATAAAAACTAGGTATGAAAGTGCCAGTGGGTCACTTAGCAAATGATGTGGAAATAGCCCTTTCTTTCCTGGTAAGTTACAATATTTATCTCAAGCAAAATAATAATATGAGGAAGCACTTAAAACGAAAAGTACCTCCTACATCATACAAAACCATCTTCAGAAGACAAAGAGAAAGAGATATAAATCTGGAAGTTCTTTAGAATACTTGTCTATAAGCTAAAATAATTAACTAATTATTAATATGCCATCTGAAATATTATTTGAAATGTGGAAATTCTCAAATCAGTACAGTATATCTACTTTATTAACAGAGGTGGGAATTGTAGTTAGCAAACCTGAGTTGTCTGAATGTATCCTGTACATTAGTTTTTCACAGAAATTGAAAAGGACTTAACAATGAGTGTCTCAACTACATACCAGGCGGCAAATGCAAAAAGAGGAAGCAGTAGATGCAATGTCTGACAACAAACTCTGCTACTGTTTCCTCTGCTCCAAGGCCCTACATTTGGCAGAAAGGCCTCAAGTTCAACCTTTTAAGAGGCCTTTAGGTGCCTAAGAATATTTATGGAATTTAATTATTGTTCCCTGTTTTATGTAGATCAGAGAACTACCCTATATCAGATCTTCCTTGAACTACTGTGTAACTTCTAAAAATTAATCTCAACACTTCTTCAGTTTATCAGCAATCAAGAATCTACTGCAGCATTACACAGATTCTTTCAATGCTGTGAATTACATACAGTGGTCTAATTTTGCTTTTAATTTTTAATGTTGCCTTGATCACTTCTAGCTTCCGGATATTGACACGTAAGCCTTTCTCCAACAGACCAAACACATCAGAAGTCCATTCCTCATGTAGGCAGTCAGAGGTTTCATAGCACATCAAACCTTAATCTTGTTAATCCGGTAAAGAGATGACAATCCCTGAGGTATTTTTTCAAACCATGTTTCTCCTGTCTTTGATCACACCATTAGCTCATCTCTGATCCTTTCCAGAGCTGAACATAGTATTGCAGGAGTGACTTTATGGGATTCAGACACAAACACTGAAACATTTACCTGCTGCAGTTGTTGAAAACTTTCCAGATCCACAGTCCTCTTCTGATCTGTCCCCATCTGTAGGCATGGGATGAGTTTTAGGTCTATGACTATGGATCAGTTAAATTGCATTTGTTTGTATCAGCAAGTGCACCAAACGATTGTGGTCACTCCCTCTTTCAGTAATTTAGCTTCTACACTATTTAGCTATCCCTACTATATATGTCATCTGCTGTCTCTGTTGGTATAGAGTTTAATTTTTCTTTCAAGTCATTAATACATAGACTAGTCAGGTTTTTTTTTAACAAAAAGAGTAGCAGGAAGGATTTCTGGCATTATGTTAGCCTGAAAAGGAAGGTCAAAGAAGCTCACCTATCAAATAAACAAGTTCAGCAAACTGGTAACAAAGGATGAGGAGAGAGCTGAGGTACTCAACAAATTTTTTACCTCAGTCTTCAATGGCAACCTGTCTTTCCACACCTCTCAGGTAGATGGACAGCAGGATGGGGACCAAGGAAATAAAAGTAAATTTTAGTTAAAAATGAGGTTATGGACCACCCAAGGAACCTGAATGTACCTAAATCTATGGGACCTGAGGACAAGGATTTCAAAGTCCTGAAGGAATTGGTTGACGTAGTTCCAAGCCGCTTTCCACCATACTTGAAAGGTCGTGGAAGTCCAGGGAACTGAAAGAAGGGAAACATTGTACCCATCTTTAAAAAGAGTAGAATGGAGGGCTCTGGGAACTACTAGCCTGTCAGCCTCCCCTCTGTGCCTGGGAGAAACATGGAAAAGATCCGCCTGGAAGCTGTGCTAAGGCATGTGGAGGACAGGGGGTGATTCAAGACAGCCAGCATGGCTTCAACAAGGGCATCCAGAGGGTAGTGGTCAATGGCTTAGAGTTCTGATAGACATCAGTGACAAGTGGGGTCCCTCAGGGGTCAGTACTGGGACCACGGTTATTTAATATCTTTATCAGTGACACAGATGATAGGATCAAATGCACCTTCAGAAAATTTGCAGATGACACCAAGCTGACACACCTGAAGCACAGGATGCCGTACAGAGGGACCCGGACAAGCTCAAGAACTGGGCCCATTTGAATCTCATGCAGTTAACAAGACCAAGAGCAAGGTGAGGCACCTGGGTCTGAGCAATCCCTGGTACCAACGCAGGCTGTGGATGAACAGATCGAGACCAGCCCTGCTGAGAAGGACTTGGGGATGCTGGGGGATAAGAAGCTGGACATGACCTGTCCACGGGCACTTGCAGCCCAGAAAACCAATTGTATCCTTGGCTGCATCCAAAGCAGCAAGGCCAGCAGAGTGAGGGAGGGGATTCTGTCCCTCGTTTCTGCTCTGGTGAGACCCCACATGGAACACTGCACCCAGCTCTGGGGTGTCCAGCACAGGAAGGACATGGACCTGCTGGAGAGTAGAGAAGAGGGTCACCAAAATAATTAGATGGATGAAGAAACTCTCCTGTGAGAAAAGTCTGAGACAGTTGGGTTTTTTCAACCTGGAAAAGGCTTTGGCCTTATTGTGACCTTTCAGTACCCTGAAGGAAGCCTACAAGAAACATGGAGAGTGACTTTTTACAAGAACATGTAGTGACAGGACAAGGGGGAATTGATTCAAAGTGAAAGAGAGTAGGTTTTGATCAGTTATTAGATAAAAACTCTGCTGTGAGGGTGGTGAGGCACAGGAGCAGGTTTCCCAGAGAACTTATGGATGCCTCATCCCTGTAAGTGTTTAAGGCCAAGCTGGAAGAAACTTTGTGAAACCTGGTCTAGTGGAAGATGTCCCTGCAATACGGTGGGTGAGGGGGCAGGGTTGGAACTACATAATCTTTAAGGTTGCTTCCAACCCAAATAATTTTGTCATTCAGGAATTCCATGATTCTATGATTAATGTCAGCTGTGTTGATTTTGGATTGTTCTGATTTCTTAATCAAAATGTAATGAGGTATCAGACCAAATGTTTTACAGAAGTCTAAAGACATCACGTTAACACTATGATCTTTAACAATCAATCCTATAACTCCAGCAGAAGACATAGCATGTTAGCTTTACATGTATTTTTATAATAAGCTTATGCTGATTGTACTACAGGCCACTACTCTGAATTCCCACAACAATTTCCACATGTATAAATGATGACACTGAATATCATAATTGACTTTTGTTTGCTAGCGTATAAAAGGAAAGCTGAGAAGAATGTATTTCCCCCAGGTATCCTTCCACTCAGTGCATGTACCTCTTCTCCTCACTAGTTACTCTCTTGCACAAGGTTTTAAGAAGCATGTTTTTAAATGGCCTACAATTCAACCCACAGGGACTTGGGAAGGAGAGTGAATGGGGCTTATAAGTAGAATAGCCAGATATCTATGTGTTAGCATTTATATTTACAAATTAATGTGCTTTCAGATTAGAGATGTTTTTTAAAAAAATCAAATCTAGAATGTAATTTTTTTTAACACAAGATAGGTTGAATAGATTTTTTGATATCCAGATAAATTTTGGGGCTTGATCTTTACACATTCATAAAGAAGATAAGTCTGGTAGGGTAACTTTATCATTTTGTAGGACAGTAGCATATTGTCAACACAAAAAGAATATTTTCATAGCAACATGATGTGCAACCTACTACATCCAGGGAAAAATCTACTACAACCAAAGCCAGTTAAAGGTTTATATTTTCCATATTACCTTTCCTGAAGGAATGATAGTAAGAATGCAACACTTAAAAAAACCCGGCACAGTTAAAACATTCATTATCAGTTCTCAACAGGATTAATTCTGATAATAATTCCACTTGCCTACACAGTGTTCTTAGATGTGAAAAAAAATTGATGGGGTTAGGCCAAATATTGTCATGGTAACAGAAAGAGAGGGAAATAATTCTAAAACAGTTTCCAATAAGCAAGAGCAGCTACCATTCCATCAGTAGCCTTCAATAGAAGGTGACATCTGTTTTTCATTTGTTGTTTCTAGGCTTGAAGAAAAGCAGGATAATTGGAAATAGTACAGTGTTCTGGGAACATATTGAATGAAAAGGCTCTTCGTGGTTTTTAAATATTGGTTCATTTATCTCCAAAAAATCTAGTATGTACCTTCTTTGACCATTTATAAATTGGACAAGTTAGTTGGAAAGTTTTCTGAACTCAACTCTGCTCAAGCAGTGAAAGATCAAAGCAAGCTTCTTGCTGAGGCACAACCATTTCAACGGAGAAGTGGACACCTATTTTTGGAAACTGAGAAGATGAGAATGAATTAATGGTATGAAATTATGTGATTACTTCATATTGAGAATAAACTAACCCAAAGAAGAAATATGCACCAGTACTGGTGTTTTCCACTTCTTTTATTCAAGCACACCACTGTGTTTTACACACCAATTTAAGATAATACTCATAATTTTACTGCTAAGAAAGAAACAGACCAAAATGCAGTTGTGGAACTTGAAGGCAGGAAAAAAAAAAGCAAAATCAGTCACGGTTTTTACCAGCAAGGGTGGTTACCAATGAAACAGTGTACCATTGGATTTTCCCACACATTAAGTTTTGAATAAACTATTTGGTACATTTCTGAGAAGTTGATCATGGACTCTTAAGTGTGCTCTACCTAACATTAGAAAACCTTGTTTGCTTACCTAGGCTAGACAATGCACACACCAATAAAACCTCTTTTGTCCTATGAATCCATGAGATGTTTATACACCAACTTATTAAGTAAGAGATTGATTTTAGGGACTCACAGATTTTGTAGTAGGAACTTACAAGTTAGGTCATGGTTAAAATCTTGAACATTTGGTAGAAGTGCAAAAAGGAGAAGCAACAATGATTTTACTTTATTTATCCTGAATATTATCTCATTATGTCTTCATAACAAAGAAGAGGAAAAAAATAGGAGAGAATAATACAAGCTTAAAACTTACCTGATGCTTCCCAAATCAGAATTCTGGAAGGATAATACTGTATGAAAGATTTGCTGCTATATTCTTTGAGAAATACAATCGAGATAAATTTCATACACTGGTGACTTCTGCAGATTCTTGAAACATTACATTTCAAGGTCTGATAAGGGTCAGTGCAAAGGGTGTTGCTTCATTTGCTTGTAATTTTTTGTAAAAAGGTCACAGCACCCAAAACACTCAAGTCAAGAACCAACAAAGAGCCATAAATGAGCACTTTTCAGTTTGTAAGATTAAACCAAATCAAAATGCCCCCCATATGCATGCCAAGAACATATCACCAAGGCAAAAATCTCACAGATCAATTCCAAAACCACTTAAACTAAAAGGTAACTGCAATATGTCTCATTTCATCTGCAATGTGCACTTGTACTCTTTTCTCTCTTCATACTGACAAAAATCTAGCTATAAATTATTACTAGCATCAATTCTTCCGCTCCTTCTTGTTCAGGCAATCTCTAAGGCAAACCAGGATGGCCCAATAACTCCATGTAATGTGCTAGGTGCCATTTCCAATTTGAAAGGCTACTGTTGGAGCACTTTTCCAAAAAGGACCTAAGGCTCAAAATAATTTTATTTGAGGCTGCACTCCGTATTTGAAATTATATGCTGACATTGTCTTATGCATAGTTTGGCACCTGATTTTAGTGTTACAATAATGCATCCTGATATCTTTGACCTTACCTACTGCTGAATTGTGTAGTGACATGACTCATGTCTTTTGAGTTCCCTGTCCCAGGATCAGGTTGCTCACGTGTGTAATCCATGCTGTTCCCAGATATTCTCTGGGTAGGGATGATAGGGAAACTCCTGCTCAACTCCGGCTCTATGTCCTGCCTGCTGAGGAGACTGTTATGATAACAGCTATGTTTACCAGCTTTTCAGCAGCCAGGAAACTCTTAACATGAGGGCAGTTCAGGTACAGTCATATCTTATTAGTGTGCATGAAAGCAAAAACAAACTGTAAATCATAAAAATGATTGACTGTGGGGGTCTTTGTTTATAGAGACATTTTGAAAATACAGCTCACTTATTCTTGTGACTATTTATCACAGCAAGGCCAGCCTTAATTTTCTTTTTTTTTTTTTTCCAAATTTTAATTTTTCTCAGTTCTCTGCCAGTTTCAGGTTTTATTACCTTTAGTTATTTGCCTGCAGAGCAACTTCATACACTGAAAAGACAGCTATTATGCAGTGACCATCACTAATGGGGGGCAAACACAGAGGAATTTCATTCTTGATGGTTGACCATCAAGGACATGGTGGTTTTGTCACCCTTATGCTCATGTCAGACTCTGTGAGTCTGACCTGCTTGGCTAGGGCAGGTGGAAATTAGTGAGCATGAGGCAGCCTGAATATGGGCCAGGTTCTCAAGAAACCTCTCCGTCCAGTCCACTGTCCAGTGGCCCATTGCCCCTTTTGCAGCTCTCATTGCCCAGTCCATTGCCTCCAGGAGTCAAAAAACAACATGGGGAAGGCATGTGGACCATTTCAAGCACTGCTGCTTCTGATGCCTTAGGATTTTGAGCTTCTATATTTTTCATGTAACTCTAGACTTCATATACAGTGCTAAGCTACTGTTCTCTCATTTTAGACAAAACAATTCCTCTCTAGGCCTGAAACTTAATGACACCTTACTGTCTTAGGCCCTGAGATATGTAAACAACAGAGAATTAGGGGGAGGAAGCTTGGGGTAGATGACTTAATTACCTGAAGCTGTAATTGGAGGTCTAACCCCCAATATGCAAATAGACCAAAAACTATAAAGCATGAAAATCCTGTGACCAGTTGTCCATTTTGGGTGTAGCCCTGGGTGGGCTCTGACTGCCCTGAATGTACCCCTTGAAACCCTTCAATAAATAATTGCTTTTTATTCTCTTAATTTTGTCTAGACTCTGTTCTAGGTAGTCCCTAGAAAAGGCATCACTTCAGCTCCCGTGGGTGCTGGTGTTGGGGAAGGGGAGAACTTGGGTTTGGAAAGCAGAAGCCACAGGTCCAGCAGTACTCCTTATTGCTGTATTGATTAGAGGACCAACTTCAATATATAGACATAATAATAATAGACATAGAGATAGTTACGGTATTCTGCCAGCTGTGGAAGTCTCCTTTGGTAGCTGGAGATTATGTAGTAGGGCTAGAAATGAAAGAGGAAACTGATTTATTCTCACTGTTCATTACTGCAATTCAGAGTAATTTATTTAAGGTCACTATCTCCCATTCTAAGGGAAAATGCAAACATTGATCTTCATATACTGTATCTTGGAAACCAGTGTTCTGCATAATTAGTTTGCTATCCTCTTTGTGTGTGCAGTCTTTTCATATTCAGCAAGACAGATAGTGGTCTAATCATCTGTGCTGTACATATAGGCTTGAGTACACACCACAGTTTAAGCAAACAGCAGATGATTGCTGTCTTCAGATTGATGATACCTGCAGTATTCTTTTAGAGTCAGTTTTTATTTATTTTAAATAGTGCTTACATTATTAGATCTAAATCCTCAATAGTTCAACAGAAAACTCATATCTCTTGCGTGGGTTGTCCAGAAGTCTTTGTGGCAAGACTAAGATGGAGATGAGTACAGGCCATGTACACAGGCTCTGAGTGTTTGCATTGGTTTTAGGACAGATTTTGCTGTCCCTGTTAGTCAGAGCCCCTCTAGCTTACCTGTCCCATGCACTTCCCTTCTGGTGCATTTCAAGGTGCAGCTACATCTTGACTATGGTGTGCATGTCCCATGTCCCCTGAAGACCTAATGATCCTTTTCTTTATGAAGGCATTTAGATTAATCAAGCAGGAATCCATCCTACTCTACATGGAGCTGAAATAAACACCACCAGAGATGGTGAGGTAAGCAAAAAGCACTGACTTCTGACTTCTTTTTGACACTGTGAAAATAACCCACCCTCCTAGGTAGTATCAACCAATGTGACCTCTCCCACTGCCAAAGCTAGGAGAAGAGAAGATGGCCCACAATACCAAGCAAGACTAAAAGCTCAGCTTTTGCCAGTTCTGATGAACCTAGAGGATGTCACCAACATTTTCAGTGTGATGGATAGTGAGAATTTCCCCCCTTTACATTATTTGGAATTTCTTTTCTGCCTTAGAGGTCAGGCTAGAGGCAATAGGTTTTGCTCTGCTGGAGATGGTGTTAAGTGAGGTGGAAGTCAAGCCACCCAATGACAAAGACACATCCAGATAGGGTGAGGACACCAGCATTTTAATGATGTTGCATGTTAATTCCTGCTTTCCCAAGCAGTTGCCAAATGATCACATGATGCTTCAACATTAGTGAATAATATTTAAAAGACACTGAAGAGAAAAATCAGGTGCAGATGATAGATAAGTGCACCAGTTAATGGCACAATTCCTGGACAGTCTTCATATGCTTTTCATAAAGAGCCTTACCCTTACAAAATTCTTCTTCCATGATGAATTTCATATCAAAGACAAAAAATAATTAATGCATCAGGAGCAGATTATCAACAGTCTAATCAAGACTTATGCAACCTTGCACTCACCACTGAATCTTTCTGATGGTTCCTTGTTCAAGCCTGGCCAGACTGGTTCCTTGAGTTTGCCTGAGCCAACTGAGCTGTGGCATTTGCAAGACCAGGTCTTTCTGCAGGTCACATTTCACTGTTTAACCTTGGCCCTGCTGGTAAACCAGTGTCATGCAGGGATTACAGCTCACTTGCTCCTCGGTAGAGCCCTGGAGTTGTGGTTTCACACTGGGCTCTGACAGCACCTTTCAGTGCTTCATCCCTCCCTACTGCCTGTTCTTGCATGGTTTGTGGTTTATTCTTTAAATGTCTGTGAGAAGATTAATAGCATTACTGCTAATGGGCTTCCGGTAGTAACTCAATATCCACAGGGGCTCTCAGGGACAGATTTTCTCGTACCCGCTTGCTCAATCTAGAGATGCCAGAGAGAGAAGAGGGCAACTGCGCAGGCAACCTCCAGCCCTGAGCTGCCTGTGTCCCTCTGCTTGCATGCACATACACACACATACATGCACAAGTCATGGCCACCCCATGTCCTTCCACCAATCTGTTTGTTTCCTTACCTTTTATGCTCTCCCACCTTGTACAAAGCAGCCATGCAGAAAGCACCTCTCATACTCATGGTGTTCAAGGAGGGGTCCCCATGGGCAGCCAGCATTCATAACAACACAAAGATTAACTGCTCCCAGTCATTATAAGCAGAATAATTACGTGTATCCCTTACCCAAATGCTTGTAAAAGGCTGAATTTAGAGCAATACTTTGTAAGCATAAGTAAAACAGTTCTGTGGACAGCAATGGTCCCAGGACTTGTGTAGATTACGACTGCTGGAGAATTCCAGGAGAACCTGACACCTGCAATATGTACAGCTTGAATCAATTTAGTATTAGTCTTTGTCCTCTCTTAATTTTCAAGTATAGTGAGGAAAAACACCATACTCCACTTGTAGACAACAGAAGTGAAAGTCTGTGCCTGGCCTGCCTTTACATTTTCCTGCACAGAGCTACTACCCACAAAACACTAAGTCTGGGTCTATGTTTTCTTTGTCTGATAGTACCCACTTGGCTTGTGTAAAGAGGACCAGGAAAACAGCAGTAACCAGACTTTAAAACTGATGTCTACCCCCATTGGCTACTGACTTATATGGAGGATCAGTGATTGATATCAACTGGAGATGTGGCCTCTGGTGTGCTTTGTGTAGCACAGAGATTAAATTTTGGATCGACTAAAGTAATCTGTGTAGTTATATCTATTTTGTTAGGCAGTGGTGGCTGAAGAAAAAGAAAATAAAAAACATTTCTTAAAACACAAAAATACTTTGTTTAGAGTTGGGGCTTCAAAATCACAAGAACGTGCAGAATCTTCATGCACGTAAGTGTTTTACAAGCTTTGCATTTGTCTCGAATCTAAGCTCTGAATGTTGTTGAGATGGAATTTCAGGCCAGATCTTCTGCATCCAAGCATGCTATTTAATTCCTAGCTCAGCATGAGGATACCATGAGTGCCTTCTCCTCACCATCTCTGCAAGTGTCAGCAGAAAACACAAGAGAAATGTCATTTTGTGCCAGTTGACAAGAATTGCATGTCATTTTATGTTTTGGTTTGGGTTGGGTTTGTGTTTGTTTTTTTCCCCTTAATAAATCAAAGAGGATCACCCAAGCAAGATGATCCAGAAGGAAATTAATTATTAAGGTAGCATTTCACTTGAGCAGGTTCCTACAGGGAGGCGTCAGGAAGTGTAACAATGAGCCATCTAGCAGCAAACATGGCGAAAGGTTGCAGGGAACCAGGAGCAGGTCCAAGGGCAGCATTCTTCCCTTCCACTCTGCTCCTGCAGTACTTCCCAGTGGCCAGAAATCGGACAGCATCAGCCCTCATGTGCTCTATCCAGATGTAGTTCCCTGTCACAGCACTCTTAAATTTTTCACCAAACATAACTTTGTTATGTCGAAGAACTTCAGTCTTGCATATGTAAAAATTTTTGAAGTTTTTTTGGTTGAAAGAACTTTGAGATAACAGCCTGCACCTGCAGTAGGTGTACATAACTGTGGGATATTCAGGGCAACATGCATTGGTGCAGTGTTTTATAACTCCAAGTGAGCACATCTACTCAACTGACAGCACATTCATCAGTCACTCTTACTCCATCCCTTCACCTGGCATCCTGAGGTTCTCTGGTGATGTGTCCTGGGAGCAATGCATTGAGTAAAGCATCCACGCATCACAGACTAAAGCTGTTCTGCCCACTGCTGCTTCACCAAGGGCTTGCATGTCGGGCTAAAAGCAGACTGACCTGTATCTGCAACCTCCATTCCAGGCCCATCACTTAGAGAGGTGAAAGAGAAGCTTGGTGTGAGTGGGACAAAAATATTTATCGTGCAAAGAAGTAGTTAAAAAGTTCAGGAAACACTGCCCTGTGGTCTGTTAGCCGAACATCAGGATTTTATATCAAGTATGGCAGTGCAGTCTGTATCTAAGAGAGAACATGAAGATTGAGAGAAGATAATTATTTGGATTTGTGTTAATTTTTTCTTTGCAGACTGGAGGCTGGTGAGCTAGGAAGACATGTAAGACACAGACTAATCTCTCCAACACAGACCTTAGCAAGAAACCCATGACCTCTGTAAAGTCAATGGGAGTTTTTCCACTGACTCTAGTGGAGTCTGGATTTCACTCTGAGTTTTCCATAATGAAGGCCAGATTTTCCGCTTGATGTAGGAAGCATGGTATTTTCCCAGGGTCAGTGCACATTGTCTCTTATTTTCCAACAATGCTTTCAAAAGCTGAAGTACACCTCTGTGAAACAAAGGGCAGAATACAAAAGGATTTAAATGAAATGTGCTTATAGCAAGGGACATAATGTTCACTTGGTTTGCTAATTCCACTTTGTGAGCAATATAAATGCAAAACATAACATCTCTTGGAGATGTGATGTAGTCTTAGAGAAGGAGGATCACTGACCTTATGTTCAGGATGAACAAACTGACATGAACCAAGAAATCCCATGATGCCTATCTTGGATTAACTGTTTGTTTATGAAGTTAGCCTTGCTAAATTTACTTAAGAAAATAGTAGCTTTTAAGAGAAAGCATTTCCGTAATTCTCTGCAGTTCTGTTGACTTCTGCAAGTACATCAGGATCTCCAATTCAATAGGATAGGAGTTCCATTTTTAATAGTTTATATTTTAATTTGAATAAGCAATTGTCTTTTTTTCTTCTCATGTTTTCAGGCTTAATGGAAATACTATGGAAAATATGATCTCACAGATGTGGAGGGTTCAAAATTAACAACAGCAACAACACACAAGACCTTGTGTAATTTTTGTGACCATTTTTAAACTTTTGAACTGCAAATGTCTAAGGTCCCAGGACCGAGCACTAAATATGCCTTTAATTCTGGGACTCCAGAGTTACTTTGTGGTACATTAGCACTTTCAATTCTAATATGATCAGCGGGTGGCCTGAGGCTGAAGGAAGCCATTTATGGGAGGGTACTACAGAGTCTGATCCTTTTCTCACCACAGCAATGAGTAAAGTTATAAAAAAACCAACCAAAAACATACAGCAGGGCCCTGGATGTACATAAGTGCTAGATTGTCTGCTTAGGAGCAAAGAAGGCAGGAGAGCACATGAAAACATATACTTGGGCTCAATGGCCCTGGATGAGCATTAGAGGTCACAATGCAAAAAGCAATTCAACATGAGAAATTCCACTGGTGTGATAACAAAGTTAATAAGAGCACTGAGTGTATGAACAAGGAAGAAGTGATTAGAAGAGGAGATTAAGGTAATTTTATCTCTCTGTACAGTACAAAACTGACTACTAAGAGAATCCTCCACAGTTGTAAAATATCGCTGAAAAACCTGAAGAAACACAAAACTGATATTAGGACTGAGACAAGTAGAGCATTTTGCAGACAAAACCAGAATAAATTCATCTTCTCAGAAAAAATTTGAAATGAGCAGGAGAAAAAAACAAACAAACAAAAAACCTCTCAAGAAATAATCTGAAGGTGGAAAGAAAATAGGCAATGCTTTTTAATGGTCTTTGATACAGTGCATAAAGGCACAATAAGCCAGTATGTGGGAAAAAGCCCAGTCTATTTAGATGAAAACTGAGGACACATCTGTCCTTAGTTGATCCAAGATGAGTGATTAGACACAGTTCTAAAGGAAGTGACAAGTATTTGCCTCTCCCTGTCTTGACTTTAGGTCTAGCTGCGTGACAGAAAAGCACAAATAAATAAAACAGAGTTAATGGAGCAAGATGCAGTCATAACTAGATGAAATGTAATGGCCTGTGATGTACACAAGGTCAGACTAGATGAACTAATGGTCCCTTCTGGCCTTAAACTTCATAAATTGTTTCTCACAGCTGCCCTAATGAGCTAGCTCCCAGTTTAGACTTGAGTTGGCTATGAGTTTCCCACACTAGTTTCATTGCAATAGCAACATCCAGGACAATTTCAGGGCCAGGAGCACTGCAGGTGGCCAAGAAATGGTTCATACCTGGTGTCCCATGCATGTCAGAAGCGGCACAATGCAGCGATGCATGGGACTTGGTTTTCAGGACTTTTGTTTCTGGAGTCTTTGAGGTTTCAGTGTCCTGGCTAGCTTATCCCCAGAAAGGTGCACCTTTCAAAGAATCTTATTTTCCAAACTGATTGTTAGGAAGCCTGTGAACTGGTACTTGCGTCTGTGGGGCCAAACATGCACCTGAGCACAACATTGCTCCAGATCCATGCTGAACAGGCCACAAGTCCCTGTTGAACCTCTATGGAACAATACCCTAAAAATGGTTATTTTAGGTACATGGAAGCTTGAAGGCTGTTTTGAAAAACAATCCCATCGTTTACTTCATCAGCTGGCTACACCTTGCTGCAAGGGCTTTGTGCAATTGTGAACATGATTTTCATCTTCATCCCA
The DNA here is from genome assembly GCA_013397795.1 of Orthonyx spaldingii. NCBI lineage: Eukaryota > Metazoa > Chordata > Aves > Passeriformes > Orthonychidae > Orthonyx > Orthonyx spaldingii. The sequence goes on along the minus strand of VZTJ01002649.1, from coordinate 455,177 downwards.
CAAAGCTCTCCCATATATGTGCATTTTTGTGTAGAGTGATTCACTTGTTAAGAGATTTAATTTCTGTAGGCATCACAACAAAGACAGATGTCCATCAAGCTTGTTAGAAATTAGTGATATGTTTTCATTCAAATTTAATCACAAGTGAAGTTTAACTTGCATTTGTGAAGCATGAGGCATTCGGATATGGTTTTATAGTTACAAAAAACATGTAATGATTTTGATACTGGAGCCAAAAGGACATCATCAGACAGGAAGAAAATTGTCTCCTTGATAGTATTTAAAATACTTTCAAAACCAAATGCTTTGAGTTGATGCATTCTTAGCTCTTGAAGGGCACAGTAAATTCTCTAATGTATTGGAAATTATATCTAAATGTAATCAGCAAAAACACTGGTACAGTTTATTTCCAGATGAGACCTTGAAGTTCTGCCCTATTGTTCAGATATCATTGTTACACTTTCATCCTGTTAATTATTTAACACAATTATCCCTTCTTGCCCTCCATGAGAGTGAGCAGTTTATGTAGTTATTTACAAAATCATAGGCTGATACCCTTTGCTGACTAGAAAAATCTCTGCTAGTTTGTTGTACTTATTTGTGTAGAAACACAAATACATACAGACATATTTGCTCTTACAGCATAGCTGATAAATTATATTTGATTTTAATTTACCCTGAATGTGCCATTATACTAAGCACATGCTGATTATAACAAGAAGCAGAAAAATTTAAATAGTACTTATGCATTTGCTGTGTGTGTATATGAATGTGAGGTTTTCTGTGCTGGTGTAAAATGCATGGAGTTTTTTTACAATTGCAAAATTTTACTGCAATTAATATTTAAAATAGTTAAAATGAATAAAAAGTAACATAATGGTAGTTTTTTTTAATAAATGACTGCAAAATATAAAATTATGTGGCATACCACAGTTTCAAAATATTTATAGGTATAAAATGTAACTGCAAAAACATCCTTAAATATCTTTTTGGTTACTAATGCCTAATTTGATTTGAGGCTTGACTTCAAGCCAGTCAGCTCATTGCAAATACTCCTGGGAACTTCCCTGGAACAAATTAACACACTTTACATACAAAAATGAAAGGTCTTGGGCTTTGGCACACACTTTGAACCATGTCAGAGTGAGACAACTGACTTCAGTCTAGTTTTGTTCTGATTTCTTCTCTCTACAGTATGAAAGCATATATGAAGGAAAGTAAGACTTTATTTTTTAACGGTCCTTAAGGTTTTTGAGGCACTTCAAGTTACGTGCAGTAGCAATTGAATTGTACCCTAAAATGACAACAAGATTTTCATTAGAAGAAAGGGAATCTTCCTTAAATGTATCCTTTGCAATCAAAAAGGTATAACTTTAAAAAATTTAATCAGAGAAATGTACCACATTTCAGAAGCGGTCAGTGATTTGAACTAATGTCCAAATCCTTTAAAAAACTATAGTCATGTGCTTTAATAAACATTATAAAGTCTTGGTCCACTACTAGTCCTTCATTCAGTCAAGCTGAAGCATTTGGGAAAGATTTAAGGGAGGAAGAAAATTGTTTAGTTGTGAATTAAAATTCTGGAAAAATTATACATCTACACAAAATTTGTTATTAGGCCATTTTTCTTGTGAATTTTACAAAAGCAATTGAAAATTCAATCTGCTTTGTTTTGTGGATTGAATTACTCTTTTAAATAGTTAATTTTCAGTGGTTTTATTAGTTTTCAAATATTAAGAAGAAACTATTATATGTTCAGAATAATTTTGTGGTTTTCCTTAAATCAGGATTTTCCATTAGCAATGTTTCTTTCCCTCTGCTCTGTACAGAGACATTTCTGACTGACATAAAGCAGATGAACTCAGCAGACTATTTCTACACCCTTAGGAGGAAATGAAAACAAAAGGCCGAAAGAGAAAAAAAAAAGATTTCAAATTATCTTAAAGCAAAACGAAGCTCTTGGCAAGAATTTGTGTCATATATTCAGCAATCTTAATATTACCAACCAAACCTCTCTGCTTTTGCTAATCTAGTATTACCCTTTGTCTTTTTGATGAGATTTTTAGATTCTGTGAACAAAGCATGGACATTTTAATGATAGCCACCTGTTCTCTTAAAGGTTATTTCACCCATCATTACAGCCTTGGCACTAACTAGAGGGAGCTAATAGATAAAGATAAAAATGCAATTACTGCTTTGGAAAGTACAAGATTTTCTTGGTGTACCAAATTTTTCACTTGTTCCAGGGAATTTTCACTTGTTGCAAACACAACAAATGTTTTCTCTTCATTCCAGTTTTAGCTTCATTTTCTTCTACAGTATTTCCAATAATGTTCTAAACTATTATTCTGATAACAACTGAGAAAAATTAGTTAGCACCATGAAATTATAAATTGCATTGTTGCTTTTTTTTTTTTTTTTCAGGAGGGTGCTGCCTCCCTTTTCTCCATTTACTTGGGCAAAGCAGTGTTTGGAACCCTGGGCTATTTCTGGGGTGTGGCAGAAAATGTTGTAGGCAGTGTTGTGATTGCTTTGACAAAAGATGCTCCAAAAGATCCTGTGCAATGTGGGTGTCAATGTGCCAGCTGGCTCTGGATGTTTGCATTGTACTGCTTTCTAAGAATGTGTGTGCAACCACGCATGACATCCCTGTCTCCCTACTTCTACTGGTGTTATTCTGCCTCTATAACTGTCTGCCCTTATTTTCTGGTGATAGTAATGAGAGATGCATCAACACAGCAGACAACAGGATACTATGCAAACCACACAAATAAATACATAAGGGTTTAAAGGAAGCATTCTTCAAACAATAGTTTAAATTGTGTGTCAAATGCAAAGGTAGTTGTCCTGAGTTGTCCTGCTCATAGTTTCAGAGGTATGTCATAACTTTTTTGGCTTCAATATTGTAGGCAGAGGAATTTAGAAAAGCTTTTAATTCTAATTATTAATAATTTTGCTCTAGCACCTTTGCCATACAGTATACAGGGCTATTAATCAGTATGAATAATAAAAGAATGTACTTATACTTCAGTTTATAATGACAATGCAGTCCTAAACTGTAGTACTAGGTCACTGTACTAAAAGACCACAATGTTTGTGTCAAACCTTCTTGGGATGGGGGTCGTTATTTGTCAGTGATTGTTATGGCAAGTATCCCAGTATCCTGCAGCATTTCTGCATGGAGTTGTTCTTACAGAAAGAGGAGGCAATTGCTCACATGTATGGGATGAATTATAGCTTCCCAAGACCAGCTGAGAATAAATTAGCTGTCTGCTAAATACAATTAAGGTGGTATGCAATGTTTATGTAGTGCATAAGATAAGGAAACGCCTAGCACAAATGTCTTTCTATTCAGAATATTATCACTGTATAAATAGCTTAACAGAATGAATGGTGGCTTTCTAAAACAGGCAGCATATAAACTGACTGCTTTCTGCCTGTGTCAGATTGGCTCTATTAGTGTTATCTACAGATACTCTTGATCCTTTGCTGGCTTGAGCACCAGCGACCTGCACAGTATGAAATATCCTGCAGCTTCCTAGTCACTTAAGAAAAATCAAATGTTTCTTCACAGAAACATGATTTTTTATATTACAGGTAGCTTTTCCTCAGGTTGCTAAGGTTTATCACCCCTTCTGCCTGATTCATCCTGCATGTCCTACTGAGATGGACTGTCGCACCTCCAGTCTTCTGCATCTACATCCTTCACTTTGTCTGACTTGGCTTGTACCCTTATGTGTGCTGTGTGTTTGTTTATTTATCTTCCCAAACTTAGAACTCAACACAAGTGAACAAAGAAAAAAGAATAAAAAGGAGACCACAAAAGCATCAAGAATAAGCAATGCTCTTGTTCAACAGTGTTTCTGAAGAAAAAAACTTGGGCTACATGAACATTAAGACTCTATCTTACTTCGAAAGAAGGTACATGTTTTGTAGATAAAATTAGTGGGATTTACTATTCATTTGTCTCAATCCAATTCTTTAAATGATTTCTGATAAACAGGTAATTTCAAAATGTTTTCCTGTGGCATAAGACTCACTTGTCCTCACTCTCTCCTGCTATTTATTAAATACATTATCCCCAGTAATCAGTCTAGGATCCACTACAGATTAAAATCTTTGCTTATTTATGTTTAGTGTTTGTTTCTGTCTGATGCACTGAAATAACATCATACCGGCCAGTTAAGTAGTCAGTCTCACTGTAAGGCTCTGTTTCCAGCTCTCACCCAAATAACATCTTCAGAAACACCAGTGAAGTGGCTGTTCTCTTTTACTTGGTGGAGGTTTTGTAATCTTTCTTTATACTTTTAAAGATAATTATGAATATTCTGTTTATGCACTGTGGTTTGTGCTGCATGGTGGAAACAAACAGCAGCAAGCTTTGTTGGGGTTTTTTTAGGGTTTCTTTCTCTTTTTTTAACTGACTTTTAATAGGCAAACTATACAATTAATTCCACTTATATCTTCAATGTACTTCCATAATTCTTGAGTTGCATAAAAAAATCTGAGAACTTCAACCTGTCATTGGTATAACAAACACATGATTGAGATTTTTTTAAAGTCACTCAGGGGATAGGAGTTGAGCATCTGGGTAATTTCAGGGAAAATGACTAGATGATAACGGAAAGTGTATGAGCACAAATATTTCTCTTCTATCACTTTGTGTACTTTGCATATTACATATTGTTACAGTCATTTTCACTAGAGATTCCAGTAAATCCTAAGCACATTTCATATGAGAAAAAGAGTAACAAATAGAAAAACAGTTATATCAAAAACATAAAGATTTCAAAGAATGCTCAATAGTGAAAGAAGTAAAACCAAGGACCATTTTAATCCCTTTAATCTCCATTTTAATAAGACTTTTATTTAAGATTGAATTTGCTTGAAATACATGAAATTTCATTGTCAGGTCTTTTTAGTTCATTAACAAAAATATGTATTTTAAAAAAAACCCAAACCAATTCCACTTCAGAAACAATATTGTTAGACACTAATGATGTTAAAGAATAGTGTTAGCATTGCAATTAATACTTCAAAATACATGTGAAATTCTAATTGTCAGAAATAATACTACTGAAAGTTATGGCTGCAGTCAAATAATCAGGTGAGTGGTTGTAACCTGACAGAGCAAAGTCATCCCAACTCCAGGACCCACTTGTGTGTGGAGGTGGACAAGGTGTCTGGAGAAGGACAAGGACAGGAGGAACACACAGTAATAACCAGAATCTTTTCCCACCCTCATATGGGATGTAAACAGATTGTTGGGGTACCTCCCCAGTGAAACAGTGTCTTACTTTTTAAAGTTTTTCAGTAGATTTTTTTTCCAATTATATGTCCAGCAATTTTTCAATACATTATTATTCCTGCTGCCCACAAGAAGCTTAGGCTATGTTACGCAGCTAAACTGCAGAGGATTGTCTCTTGTTGCTTCCAGACCATGCTCTTATTTCCTTTTGCTCTTAGCACCTACATCTGAAAAAATGTTATCATGCTGTATTCACCTTCACCATGCCACTTGGGATTTGTCAATTCTACATTTTAACCTCCTAAGCTCTGAAGACTTAGGACTGTATTTAGGATGCTATTGAGGCATTACTTTCATGATAGCTGCTGCCATACCCTGGATTTTTTGGCCTTTCTTTGAATTGTCTCCTGTTCTACAGTACTATTGAGATGCATGCAACATTTAAGGAACAAGGACTTGCTCAGGGACTCGATATTTTCTGTTTCTTCTTATTTCTGCCTATATTGGTGCTGGTGTAGCTGATGAGCATGATGAGCAAATGAACAGTAAAATGGTCATTATCTCAGATGTATGAAGAGACATACTTCTGTGCCTAGAGTGTCTCAGTGTTTCTTTTTGGTGAAAGCCTTATATCTACTGGGAGCTTTTTGTAGGCCTAGGGTGTGTGAATGCACTCTGTGCACAGTAGTCAGACTAAGAGCCCTCTGAAATCCACAGGAAGATTTCCACTGACTTAAATGAAATCTCAAGGAACTGTCTGACAGAAAGGAAACAACAGACAGTGCAATTTTCTTGAAGACTAAGCACATGCTATAAATTTTCATGTTATGAAATGTGATAAAGGCAGAATGAGTTTTTTTATCTCTTCTTCTGTGCATACAGTTGAAGCAAGTCACTTCTGTTTTGTTGAACCTTGTATTGTTTGTTCCCAGAGTATGACCGTATTTTGCTATATTTCATACAGTTGTAATTTTTTTTGCTTTATTGTCCCACTGCAGAGAAGTGACTTAATTTTTCACTGACACAATGTATTTTTAACAACAGCAAGCAAAAGGCAATATTAAACAGTATCACTGATACCTCTTTTCACATTTGAATTTATTTAAAATATTTTTTAGAATTTTTTAGTTGAAATATAGCTATTATTTCTCCAGTAGTAACTGTATGAACAAACTCTAATGGTAACTGTATGAAGTGTTATAGTAATGGAATGAATAAGCACATGAGAAGGGAATCTTTTCCTGAGCATACTGCTCTGGCAGGCATAAGTGAAGATGTAAGAGGCTAAAGTCCTTATGGTAGTGGCTCACTGAGCTCAGTGGCACCACGTGCAACAGTAAATGCTAATCACTGTGCAGAAAACAAATAGAATTGGATTCAGAAGTACTGCCAGGTAAATTGTCTTCCCTTCGGGATGTCATTTATATGGGTGTGTTAGCTCATCACAACAGTTATTCACCTGAGGAATGAGGAGAATAATGGAAAATTTGTTGAACAACCCCCATGTTCATTAAACCAAATCATTCAGACTGGCATTGGAGCACCTGAATATAATTCATCTCGAAATTTCAAGTCTCACCAATCGCATCGAAGAAATTTTTACCACTTATTTCTGGAGAGAGGTAAAAGATATTCATTATAGATATTCATTACAGATCTTCCTTCACCTGTTCATAGTGAACTAGAGTAGCGAACCACTGAACTAGAAAATCAGTTTATCAGAATCTCTACAAGTGCGAAAGCATGATACAGAGTATTCTTTAAAAGAAAAAAAAATACGATGCTCAACTAAGCAAAACAACAGAACAGCTTGGTCTGCATAGTTCTATTGTGAAAGACTCAGTGTGTCAGAGGCAACTGAATGGGGTGCAAGGACTTCCCAGTGCAGAGTAACAAGGCTGGAAAAATCTGCAGTGTGTTATGTACTCCAGTCGGAGACAGAGCAGTTATTTGTTGGATCTAGGAGATATACAAAGATGTACATTTGCTGTGAGCTGCTCCTGGTGGCTTGGCTCAGCTGTGACATGCACAGCACAAGAAGACTCACACCTTGGTGTGAAACACATCATGTCTTGGCTTCAGTCTCACAACAGAGGAAGTATCACTGAGTTGTCTTTTAATGCCTTCCATCTCAGGGAAGGGAACCTGGCTGAACTCCCTCTGCCTGCCTTAAGGCCATGAGTCCTGACTTTCTGGGGTCTGGCAGCAACTGGGCATACCAATAATGATCTCCTACAAAATAAAACACAGCTTTGTTAGAGCCTCTTATAAGTCTGCTCTTCACTGAGAATATAGGCCTGATCCAGCACCCAGTATATCAGCCTCTCCATGAAGGACAACCTCATCAGTGGTTCTACTTTAGCAACTGGAGCTCTGTCTTTTTAATGACTTGTCAGTTGTGTTCTGTTCCTTCCCAAGCCCAGAGCATTTCTGATTTGAAGAATTACTTTCCAATAATTGAATGAATAAGTGTTAGTTGCACCCCTCTGCACAAATTATCACCCAATGAATGCAGAATAATGCATTATAAGTAGTACTCGATTGTATTTATTGTACAGATACTGATGTGTTGAATTTGTACTATTTAAGAGGCACTGTCATGGTAACTCCTCTCTCTTGACAAAGTCTTTATATCAGAGAAGAAGAGGAAGATGCAGAAACTCAACTTTGGGTAACCAGTAAGAGGAAGGTGGCCAGCATTGACCTCACCTAAACACCACTAGAAAACAAGCTGATGTGCATGTCTTCTGTTGAATGTCCTGCTTACCAGGGAATTGTCATCTGCAGGGTGAGAATAGAGGCAAGGTGGCAGTTGGTAGTGTCTTTTTAAGGTAAAAAAGACAATAAATCCATGCAGCATTATTTTCCATGATGCTGGCTGCCCTCATAGATTTAATCACTGGTATGTTTAAAAAAAGAAAATAACAGTGTGGAAGGGTTACCTCAATGTGACAGTGTTACTCAATGCTGTCAGTAATACAGCAGGTAACCACACAGCCAGAAAGATGAACATAATAGCAGGTGCACTTTTCTGCCATTCACTAGTACTGTTGTTTTCAGTTTATAAGCAACAGCTTTGCTACCATTTCAAGGTACTGCTAGAGACTGTCAATTTTAGGAATTTTCAGACTGACTCTGGTTTGATTCCTTAGTCTGGCATGAGATTATCTAATCCCATCCCAAATCTTTTAGCATTGCACCTGTTCCACTGAGATCCCTGGGTTTTGACCTCTGGAAAGCAAAATAGCAGCAGGTTTTGATGCCTGGGCAGGGTCTTGAAAGACATCCCCATTGCTCACCTGACAGCCCACACTCTCCTGGTTTGAGTTCTACAGCCCTCAGTGACACCAGCTCTGCAGTTGTATGTTCCTAATTGTGCTGAGACTAGATCGGCATGTTGGTGCCACAGACTTGAAATCAAGAATTTTCATGTCCACTGCTGTCTTTCCAAGGAAAATGTTGACTTTGTCCAAAAAGAGCTGGCAGCCAAATTTGCCTCATGTGTAGTTCTGGCTTGGGAAAGCCATTTTTGGACCCTGTCCTGAATCACATTCACATAGGTGTTTAATAGCAAATCTGGTCTAAAAGTAACCACTAAGCAATGTGTAGGATGGTGCAATAGAATTTTGCATAGCTTGGGAAAACAGCATAACCTGCAATAACAGTTTCATGTTGCAAACATCACTGATCCCTTCATAGTTTCCTAGCATAGAAATCTGTGAGGTTGTACAACACAAAAGGAGCCAAAAGTACACTGTAACAGCTTGTGGATCACCTAGCTCTTGCCAGAGTGATTAGACACCCACTGGCAAACAACTCAACAACAATTACTGCCAATAGGTGTTATTTTAACCAAGTGAAGTGCATATTTATTCAGTGGCCTCTGCAGAATCGAAGGCACCATGTTTACTCTCCATCTGCTTTCGCTTATCCAAGCCTCTTTAGATTCCGGTTGTTAAAAACCCTTGGTGATAATGACATTTGCCCACATAATTTTCCAAATCACAAAGCAGTAAAAAAACCCACCCCAAAGCAGAAAGAGATGACCCGAGTTTATAACAGATGATTTACAGAGACTTCCTTGTGTAACCGCTTTGAGTAACTGGAAGACAAATTCTGTGCCAAGCCCCCTGTGCTTTGGGTTGAAGTGGCAGAGGGGAGCAGGGGATATGAAATCCATGTTTGTCTTACTTTTTCTTCTAAAGGCTTGCTGTTTCTGGCTGTGATTTTTCTTGAAATGTTAATTGTAGGAGCTGGGGATGTCAGTAGTGCTCTTAATAGACTAACTCAAATGCTTAAAAAAAAAATCACTCAATGAATAAAAGGACAGTTTTAGAAACAGTGTTCAGCTTCAGCAAAAGCAGTGGCTTGTGTGATGAGTGCAGGACCACTCCTCTGCCCATCTGGCACCACTCTGGCCGGGGCGCTGTCAGTGGATTTCTCCATATGCCAGTGTGCTGATCCTCAAAACCAACCTCAGCAAGAGTTATGAGAACGCACTGGGCTGAGAAGGCATTTACCCTACAAGGGTGAGGCACGCAGGTGCAAATGATGAGGCACACAGGTGCAAATACTGATACTGCCATCCATCTGGTCACCAGGATGAGAAATTTAGTCAAATGTGATGTGTCTCCAAGGAATGATTAGTCTCTGGGACAAGCCATATTGGTTCTCCCTTTGTTCACAGATTTAATGGGTGCAATAAAACCAGGACAAGTATTTTAGTGTTTCAGTCTCAATATCTTTAAACCTACAATGTTACACTACTGAAGGATTTATCAGCTGCCATGCCAGGGAGAAGTTAGACAATGTCTTGCAGAGATATGTCCCCTCCTGGCTCATCTGGGAGTCATCCAGTTCACTGCTAGCAGACCTCAAGCAGCTGCACAGGGCACCCAAATAATGGCAAAGACCAAGATACAGGGAGAAAGGCAGTCATCACCTCTCTGCATAGCAAACATCAAATTGCCCAAGTGGCAATGAGTGGCACCTCCCAGCCAGCAGGTTTACACAAAACTGAGGGTATACTCCTGAGGAGATGCACCCCTTGCGTGCACCAGTCCATGCGTGCCAAGACAGGCAGTGCTGCAACTCTCCCATTGGTAACTGGGTGCTTTGATGCTGCCATGGTAGCACATGAATAGGGAAGTCTGGGCAACAGTGTGCAGAGTGTTTCTGATGAACAGAATGACAGGAGACTCCCATCACAGTGATTAACATCTTTCCCCACTCACCTAAGACCAAGACCATTGCACACCCAGTCTTTGCACACCTCAGTGGAAGTGTGCTGCCTCCTTCCTCCTATCCAGTATATCAGTCCTTGGCTGATACAGAGGCTGTAGGAAAGAGTCAAGGAATATTACAGGCTTCCAGCTGACTACAACCACATGCACCCTGCTCATGCTGGAGGTACACCACGCCACCTCCCCAAGCACACCATGGGACTGTGCCGACTCACCAAAGAAGAAAAGGAGGTCTATTGTCAGCTAGTCAGTGAAAATGAATCATGGCCATCACCTCTATCAGGATGTGAACATGCACAAGCCAAATTAGTTCAGACACTTGAGGACAGGGACATCTTGTTTGCCAGGACTGTGCCCAAAAGTAACATGAGGCTGAGGGCCAAAGTTGTTCTCTCCTCTGTGTGGGCACCTATGCTGCAGCTGGTCTCTGATGTACGGTGGGGCATGATAGGAGAGGAAAACATTTTCTTGGGACATAAGACATGAGTGTGCTGAGAAGAGACGTTCAGGCCACAAGTTCACCCTCTGTCAGCTTTGTAGGTTGTGCTGGCTCCCACTTCCGTGTTTTTTCTCCTCTCTTTTGCATGGACAAAATATAATGTTCACCTGCCCTCACACATATTGAAAGCATCTGCTGTCTCTGCAGGGCTCAGAAATTAGAGGACACTTACATGTGCAAAAACCAATTGGCAAAGAACTGTCTGCTTCAAGGGTGAAGTTGATCACCTCTGCCAAATTGGGAGGTTCTGACCTGCCAACGCCAGCTGGGCAAGAAAAGAGCTTCAATTTAAATGTTACCCAGGTCCAGGGCTGGTAGCACTGGCTAGAAGGGCAACAGAAAAGTGGCCAAGAGAGGAAATTTTTTCCATTTGATCAGCTATCATTAACCATTTGTAAACTAGTTTCAGACTGTGAAGAAGGGGATGACTGCCTTGTCATTACTTGTGCAGCTTCAGCTTTCCAGAAAAGGACCTGGGTTACCCTGAACAGGAGGCTACCCTGGGTGTTACTCAATATTGTCACTCCTGCTAATCATCAATAAAGTACTTAGCCATTTTCAACAGTTTCTAACTAGGTTAACTGGCGAACTCAGATTAATGACCCCGGCAGTCAGCTCTGCCCATGCTGCAACACACCAAATGACAGTATCACTTTTTATTTACTTAAATTAACTGTTTCAGAAAAAAAATAAAGACAAAAATCAGGATAATAGAGTGACTGACCCGGACTTTCCATGACACTAGTAGTTATTTTATAATAACAAAGAACTGCTAGACCTAAAAGCATCTTCTTCCATGTTGGAAGTGTTCAAAATATGTGTAAGCAATTTGTCAAGTATCTGTTTTATTTGTCTTTAAGGTCAGACACAAGGACAATAAAGCTACACATCTAATTTTTACAGCACATCTTAAACACTTACTCTCTGATCTTCCTCATCCATCTCTTTGTCCTTTGCATTCTATTTATTACAGATCTCAGCCAGAAAGAGCACAAGCTCTTTAGTTCAAATTGTTTTTACTTGTTACCATAAATTTATTTGCATGATGTGATTATCAGTTCAAGAAAGTAAAGCGATTGTTTTTCCACTCCACTGTTCTGCTTATAGTCTTTTTAACTAGTATTCTTCACTGCAATGCTGATAAAAATAGACTCAAGCTCTAAAATCTTCCAACTCTCAAAAGCCATGAATTGCTAAAGAAACTCTATGTCTGTTGCGCACGTCGATCTGTGCTCACGAGGTTGAAGCATGGGGCTCTCAGCATAGAAATTACTTGGGTAGTTCTTCAGGTGTTTACTTCAAACACATTTCTTTTTTGCATGAAACCATGTGTGCCAGAACCAATGGTTTATGACAAATATTAATACGCTACTTTGGTAAGAAAACCTGGGAGCTGGTTCAGTAGAGTCTGCCTACCCTGTCCTGAGTACATCCAAGATTTTATTTTTTCTTTTGTCCTATATAGGGCCATAAGTATTTTTTTTTTAACATAAGCTTTCTCACTATTTAAAAAGGAAATTATTATAGCCATTAAAAATACCAATGGGAACAATCAATAGGCACTGTGAATCACTTCTAAAATAATACAGTGATCAAGATGATTTTCCAGTTGTATGAATCATTTAACACAAAGTCTTCTTCACTATGAAATCAGTTGAGGAAGTTTGTTGAGACTTCACAGTAGCAGGTGCAAGACTTGTGTTGCATATTCCTTGCTGACCTGTTTAGTGTTTCACAACTCTCTGTGGATTTTATGCAGGAGGCAGGCACTGGTGAGAGGTCTTCAGGTGCTGTGAGGCCATGGAAGGATATTGCTGAGCTGTGTACAAGTGACCTTAAACAGGCTACCAAGTCTGACATACTTTGGGAGCATCAGAAGCTCATCAGACTCACTAGTCTTTCCCAAGCCTCTTGTGCAGCCTGAACTAACACCTTTACCTTTACAGTTGCAGTGAACAGAAGGCAACAAAAATGGCACCAGCCACTGCTTTTAAACTGAACCTCTGCTCTGAAACATGGTGCATGCTGCAGGGCCATATGTGCCCAGGTGGGAAAGGCAGAAGACACAAAACTCTTCTCCCTTGACCAAGTGATGAGCAAGTGTTTCAACACCTGTTGCCTGTCCAAGGGTCTATGTGGGATGAGCCCAAAGGAGCAATGGGACTCCCTAGGTAAGCAGGATGGTTGCTGGGGGGGAGAAACTTAAACTGGAGTCTTGAGAAGGTTGGGTTATGGAGAAGAGGTACCTGCCTGCCTGGTGCAATGCTGCAAAAATTCTGAGTGTACTGCTGAGGTAGCCCATGGGCCCTACTGGCTCATCTGGCTTTGTATCTTTGGTACAAAGTCACCACGAGGAGTGGTAACGTCCTGTCCCTGCTGCAGCTCCATGCCCCTAGCCTTAAAAATCCCTGGCGAAAGGGAATGGTGGGGTGTGTGCAGGCTGTTGTGCCTGTGATGATGGGACTGCAGGACCGTGCTCAGTGCTGGGGGTTTCTGAAGCTCTCACTGCTGCCAGACTTCATCACAACCAGTTGCCTGCGGAGACGTGTCTAATCTTGGGATGGCAAAAACCCCTCAAATCCAGAAGGCATCAGGATTTTACCAAGAAAGCAGGTAAGGTGTTTCTAAGCCACCACATGAACATGAACTGCCAACAAATTTTTTTAGTGCGGTTTAACGATACTTTCAGTTTTGGACAGATTTTATCCTGAGGCTTCTTCCCAGTGGATTATTTCCTTTGACCTTTTGAATGCTTATAGACAGCTCATCTAATCTTGGAGAAGTCTCTTGGCAGAAGGAAGCACATGCATTAATAAAGTGGCTCTTGTACAGTTTTACTCTGACCTCGTGGGACTTGGTTGAGATCAACAGATTGTGGAGGGACCCCTAATACAGTTGCTGAACCTTCCTTTGGATGTCTACATTCTGAATCTTAATTAAGGACTTGGATTTAATACTATATTTGTTCACAATATATTAATTGTAGACTGGCATGAGTTAAAAAGAAAAAACTACATTTTCAACAGGGCTATAGTTTGAGGGACACTTTTAGGAAAGTGCTAGAAAATACCTGAAGGCCTGCTTCTGCTAGAAGATAAGCAGGTATTTGCTGCAAGCTGTCCAAATGAACAAGCATTTGAATCAAATTGTCCTTTGGACAACAAAGACTAAAAAAATGAGTCTGCCAAAGGATTGGCCATTCCTTTGTCCTATTACTTTAGGTCAACTCTTCCATGAACTACAAGCTCAGTGACCTGCTTTTGCTTCACAGTTTTAGAGTGCAAACATGCCATGTTTCTCAGCATACCAAACTTTTCCTTAATTTCATCCTTTTAAAAGAATAGAGGTAAACAAAGGCATTCAAACAACAGAAAACAACACAACACTTCATGAAATTTTTAGTGTTTTAAAGTAACCATTTTATCTTTCTTTTGGATGACATTGTTTATTGTAAGACATCATTTTTATTAAATACACTGTAATACAAGAGACTTTCCATGTCATGTTGAGAGAAGCTGGTCACATGATTCACAAACAAAACTTTTAACACTGATACCTAGGCATCACTTTGAAATCAGCCAAGATGCAATGAAAGTTTTAAAGCAATGACTACTTGTAACAAACTGCAAAACAAGAACCACTAAATATTTCCACGGAGACATCACATTAAATAAATTAAACAAAAAAAAAGGAAAAAAGAAAGGAGAAAGATAGCTCTACACACCAGGTCACGATTTGGTGACAATATAGAGATTTATATTTGTATGTAGATATCTTCCTCTTTACCTAAAGTGACAAAGAGAGTGATATCTAGAAATATATATACATAAAGTATAAGTGGAGAGAAGGGCTGGGACAAATATTTCAGAATTAATTGATTCTCTCTCTATTGGTGATTCAATTAAACATAAATGCTGACTTAAATTATTTGTATATAAAACATTCTTAGGTGTTTTTCTTTAAGTTACAGAAAGATACATATAAGTTGCAAGAATTAGGCCTCTGTATAGATTTGATTTGTTCTGTTTTCTCACATATTCTGATCAACTGCTTCACTTACTAGCAGCTTCCATAATTCTTGCTCAAATATTCAGTGTTTATAAAACATCAGCCAGTCATCACTCATAACCTTCTACAAGCAAACAAAAAATCCCCACAGACCTTGTGCAGAATGCATAGACGGAAAAAATAACACACCCATCATTTCCCGTTTCTTCTCCTGAGACATATGTTTAAAAGATGACAAAATAGTCACTTGGTTGCTATTGTGAATTTCACAGTGTTTTCCCTGCAACATCTAGACTTTTTTCTTTTTTTGCTTCATATTTGTGATGAATAGTACATCCCCCCACCCTGCCCAAATAAAGGTGTTTTAACTAAGGCTCTAAAGGACCTCTTACTCAAAGCAGCAGTGGTTTATTCCAGCCCTCACAACAAGAAAATACAACTTCCTGTGCTATCAAAACCTTAATCGCTCAGTAGAAAGCCCAACTTCCTCTCCAGTCCCTCCCCACTCCCCTCCCCCACATTTTACAGCAGTATTTGAAATTCAGTTACATGCTGCAACAACCCAAATGTGGACTTGTTCTAGCACATATGCCCTTTAACTTAGTCATTTTTAAAACGTTCTGTAAAAGTCTACATTAACCACAATCTCTTATAAACGTGGGGAGGGTACAGACAGAGAAAGAGATGGAAATAAAGAAATATAAGAGTAGGGAAGAAGGAGGAAAAACAGGAGAAGAGAAAGAAGGAAAGGAAGCAATAAAAAATTAGCAAGGACAAAAAAAAAAAGAAGAGGAAAAAAAAGCAGTTATTTATTAAACTATAGACAATATATAGGTATGTTGTTTTACAGGTCAAAATGAATGCAGTCCTTTTAAATGTGTACACTCCATCAGGCAACATGGGGTGCTGTAGCTTTACAAGTGCTGTTCTCCATGGCCAGTTGCAAGTTCTGCAGATCCAGTGAGAGTGAAGGACAGAGTGCAGCAAATGTTATTATTATTACTCCTGATTGTCAGTGTTCCTGTTGTTCTACAAGTCGTGTTGCAGTGTGAATAGTCCAGCTCATTCTTGGAATTATTTTGTTACTGCAGGCAAGTATAAAATGCTAATGGAGCTGCACTGTTATTCTAGGAAAATAAAACAACAGTAGCACAAACCCAGAAACGACAGTAAAACCAACTCTGTTTTCTGAGCTTGGAAGCTTGTCTGTTAATTTCATTGTGAGAAATCAACAAGTGAGATGGGAATGGAAGAAATGTTTTTATGCAATACTCTGGGGAAGAAAAGTGCTCGTTGTTACATCTCTGGCATTCTAGTACTGCCTCTGCTGCACACCAGTTAGAAAGTTGAATCTTACAAACATAGAAATAGAAATATCAAAAGAAAAAAATTTGGTTACTCAGCAGACTTTATCAATTTATTAATAGCACTCTAATCATAATTTGTAATAACATAGGTGTATGTAAATTTATACATATACACACAGCCCATACATAATGTGCATGCATGTCTGCACATATATAAATAAAATACAACAGACATAGGCATACATGTATATGCTATGTGTGTGTATATATATATGCCATATGCAAACACATATATTATATATTATATATATGGTCAGTTCATAGCACAGTCCAGAGAGACTTTAAATGAGCCTGATTGTCATATTTACTCAGTGTACACAATTTACCTGACAGTGCAAGCATGATGAATATGCACATATACTCACCCTTCATTGTGATTTGAACATATTTCTCCCTCTTCTCTGCTCATTCTGCTACACTTACCCACCTTTTCATGAACAAATGCAAACTATGTATAGCTACAGTTTATAGCTTTTCTACTGTGATTATACATTTTATGCACTACCAAGAACATTAATGATATAGGTCAAGGTTATCCATAGTGGTGGCTCTGTAGAACATTTGGTCCTTTTGAAGTTTAACAAACTGCTATGTTATTGCACAACGCATTTTAATACTATTTATTCTCTGAAATGACTCTAAAAGTCTCACTAGTAAATCAAAAAGAAGATGCCACTAAGTACATTTTCAGGGTCTTGTGGTTATTTTTGGTATACATTCTTTCAGTGCTTGCAAAATACACCTGTTTGCTTTTGGGCTGGAACCTCTTTTCCAGTAAAAGCATCTTCTCAGATGCCTTTTTCTTCAGCTCAGAAGAAACTAAGACAGAATACACAGGTAGAAACTTAGCAGCTCCCCCCACCACCTGCACC
The DNA here is from genome assembly GCA_013397795.1 of Orthonyx spaldingii. Classification (NCBI taxonomy): domain Eukaryota; kingdom Metazoa; phylum Chordata; class Aves; order Passeriformes; family Orthonychidae; genus Orthonyx; species Orthonyx spaldingii. The sequence continues at coordinate 437,940 of VZTJ01002649.1, read as the reverse complement.
CTCTTCCCACTGCACAGTAAGAGAGGACTCTGATATCTTTCTTTTCCACCACTGTTATTTTGAAAAACAATTTCAAATTCCTTTAAAATATAACATTCATATTCTCAAGAGAATGGGTTTCACTGGATGCTCAGTCTTTTTCTAGCTTTCTGTGAGAACTTCCAAGACAGTCTGGATAAAATCTTAAGGCCCATTTTGTAGGAATCTTCCTCTGGCTTTTTATGTGTTTCCAGTTCAGTAGCAGTTAGGAAATAATATCTAGTTTATTAAAGAAATATTGAGTATGGCTTTATAGTTACACTGTCATGTTTATTTGTAATGCTGCCTTTTCAATGACATTGAGAAGGGTAAAACTTCATCAGTGTCCAGTGAACTGTTTTCTTCTGAAAATGTTCAGAATTTTTATAAGCTAGCTCTAAAAGCTTTTGAAGGAAAAACTTAAAGTGCCTCAATAAATAATACATGCGAGCAAATTATATATTAAATGTGCTATGGGAACACTTACAAAAATAAAATGCTTAATTTATGAAATAAAATATCCCCAACACGAAGATGGACTATTTTGATCTGGCTCATATCAATAAGAAATAATAAAAAGAGAAAATGGAAAGAAAGATCACTTTTTTGCAATAACACCCCCTCACAGAGGGAGGCAGAAGTCTTGAGGAATAGGTAAGGTAGGTTTTCATTTGTAAGAATTCATATTAAAAATAATCCTAGCTCTAAATTTCAAATTGTCAACTCCTAGTTTGAAAAACAACAGGTATGCCCATGCAGCTGTCATCAACACAGTGGCCATGCAAATGTTGTACACATACAATGCTAGTCCAACCAAAAATAAATTATTTAATAAAGTGTGTATGTTGGTTATGACAGCAATAGTACCAATACAAAAATGGCGCTGAGCTCAGAATTTTTGCGCTCTGAATAGCAAGACATAACCAAAGAGTAATTTGTTTTCTCTAGAGATCTTTATCCCCTGCTATGTCTCAAACATAACCAGTGATCTCCGTGCTTTAGATTATTCATGTTATATCAGCCTATAGTATCTATAACATTGTAAAGGCATTTAAACATGGCTAATGTCTTCCATTAGCCCGTTCTAATGAAATATAGGTTATATCGTTATGAGTTTGCTATGCCTACTAGGGTGTACTACAAGATGAGTGATTGTTTCTGCACAAAGGGCATTTATCGACAAAGACCATGCACAGTTTTGCTTGCACGGTTTAAAAAGGAAAAAAGAAAGGATTGAGGAAGGAAGGAATATGCTGCTGGACAAGTACAGTATAAGATACACCTGTCCCAGCATTTATAGTTTGTCCTATCAAAATCCTTAGTTTCAACATGTGATCCTGAAATTAATATTGTACATAACTAAATCTAGCTTCAGCCTTTACTAAAAAAGACTAGCTGGAGGACATTTTTACATCAGTGGCATGACAATATCCCACCAGAAGACAAAAAAAAGGGCATGTGTTTAGTTTATCATGTTGTAACACAATTGCGTGCAGTGCAGGCAGCATCTTTTTTTGTTTTACTTGATTCTGGCAATGAATGGTGCTGGCAAAGCACCTCCTTATACAATCCTTTTAGTCCTCAGAAAGACCCTTCAGGGAAATTGCTAGATGCCCTCTTGCCTTCCATCAAATCACTTCAGTGTTTTCTTGTAAGGTTGGATGCCACCTGATTTCCCAAGTTCCTCCAGATAGTGTATCACAGAAGAATGTCTTTCTATCTGGCTTTATCTCTGCAAAGAATATTCTTCATGAAGAGAACACCAGTCTTCTTTTTCCACCCACAGGTCGAAGCAAAAAAAAAATGAGGTGAATCCATAGAAACTCCCAGTAGCTGTACAGCAGAAACCACAAAGTTTTAGTCAAATATATTTTTCCCTTTTTTTCATCCACATCAAAGGCATGAATACAACAAGGCATTGTTAGTTGTGGTGGGCAAACTGAAGAGTCTGCTGATATAACAGATTGGGTTTTTAAGGCCTTTGTCTATGCAGAGTTACAATAATGCAGAAGCCAAATTGATTAGAAAGACAGGAGAGAAGAAAAAAAAAGATAGAAACTGAGAGAAAGAGAGAAGATACGTCTCAGTAATGTCTAAAAAGTCAATACTGTGTCTACAGATGGAGAAGTGCACATTGCTTGCCCTTTGAAAGCTTCTCCGCAACTTTGTCATTAATACTGTCAAAGTTAAGAACACATTTTAATGGAGTTCAGCGGAAGTTGAACACATTCATTCCCGAAGCCCAGAAGAAGAAATGCTAGGAGACTTTAGCCTAAAATATCCAAGTAGACTGGAGATGCCTTGGCCAAGTTCTGAAGGAGGGAGTGGATTTCTTTGATGTTGAGCCTCATGTGAGGCTCCCGTTGCCAACAGCCCAGCATCAAGTCATACACTTCTTTTGGGCATGTGCGAGGTCGCTGCAGGACTCGGCCCTGAGTGATGCACTCAATCACCTATGAGAAATCACAAGAAAAAAATTAGCAGAGTTGTGCCAATTACATGGAGTTCGTCCATGGAAGAGTTAACTTTAACCACAGCTGCCTCACTGGTGGCTGCCATGCAGCCGTCTCTGGAAAGGACTGCTCTTTTAGGCAGATGAATGAGCAGCAGTATGCGATCTGGAAAATTCACTGTAATGTAAGTAATCAAAGAGCAATAACTTCACTCATGTTAAGTTCACCTACGTTGTCCATTTCACACATAAGAAAATTGTAGCTAGAAATTAATCCCATACCTTCTCTCTCTACCCAATTACCACCTCAGAGGGAGCATAAATTTTCAACCTGCTCACACAGAGCATCAGTGCCTCTCCTTCTCTCCACCCTCTGCAAACTTATGAGTATCACTGTGGCTAATTTCTGGAAAAGGAATACTTGTGACTGTCTGGAAATCAAGAGATCTCCTGATTACTTCAATCTAATCTCTACATGGTTATGGACAACCACTCTGAAACAGTACCACGCATGATATGTCTGTTTGGGAGATAGCTAAAGGCCTTTTCATTGCCTCATGGTCTACCCAGAGCAGACGTTATGCTATACAAAGGAAAAAAAACTTTCACCTGTTCTAGTTCTGCTTGGACACCTTCCATTCACTCAGGGGAGAAAAGGGTGAAAAAGAAGAAATTCAACCACATGGTTCATGACAACATAATAAATACCTTGTATCAGTGTCAGCCTTTAACAAATAAATTTGTTTCTGTCTCTTCTCCAGAGAAGCAACACCAACAATTAGCACAACAGCTTTCCCAAAGTAGTTTGAAAATATATTACACACACCTCATTGTTTGAGAGCTGATACCATGGCTGTTTACCATAAGTAAAGATTTCCCATAATACAACCCCCAGGCTCCAGACATCGCTTTCTGTGGTGAACTTCCTGTACATTATGCTCTCTGGAGGCATCCAACGAATGGGCAGCATGGTGTGACCCCCAACCTGAGAAAAACAAATGAAAGAGTCAGAAAAAGTTTCTTCAGACCCTCACAAGGCAGTCTCAAGATATTAAACATGGAGAATTCATGGTTTCTTTTTTCCCCATCTGGTAACATTCACCTTGAGGAGCTTTGAAGAACTGTGGATTCATGGTTTAAACTCCTCCCCCCCAGCAACAATCAGTACCACACAGTATGTTTCTCCACATAAATCTCAAAATATGTTGTTTTGGGAGTCCAAACTAATCTTTAATGTTTACTTGGCACACCATACCTAAGGAACAGGAAGGTCTCTATTACACTACCAACCTACTTTGAATTAGACCTGTTTTACTCTCTATTTTAACACTCAAGAAACTAAAAAAGATTTGTTAGATAAAAGCTGGACTGGTGATTCTCCTAGAAACTCAGCAATATCAACTGAAATACAATGGTCTGACTGTATGGAATTTTAGGATTGGATCTGTATGGTTGAATACCCTAACTTTGACTGAATTAAAGCAATGCTATTTTCTGTTGTTAAGTACCACAGTTAATGCATCGAACTAGTTTGGTCTGCATTAACTACCCTGTCCACTTAAAAAAAAAATAAAAAAATCAGTGACTTGGATATATTCCCTTGATAATAAACAACTTGTAAGACATAGACTCCTACTCCAAAGCAACTTCTGTTGAATGGGACCTTCACTGAATTAATGCCTTTGTGAAAGCTTGTAGAACATTTTTAATTTTCCCCAGAAAATTAAACTTCCTTAGACATTGATTTCCTAACTTTAATTTAAATTTTTAAAAGTCTTTTATTTCCAGGTTCTAAACAATTTATTGTTCTTGCCATGTCCTATTCTGGCTGTATTACATCAATAAAGAAATCTATTTAAGTACTTTTAAAACAGAGTAACTGCAGAGATACTGTGATATGGATATACAGATATGCTAGTTGCTTTTGTACCATGACAGTGGAGAATATTTCCAAGGAAGATTTAAAAAAAAAAAAAAAAAAAAGGAAAGCTTTTCAAGGACATCTTACTCTTGATTAACTCATTTTGCTTTCTGAAAATATATTTAGTTATGAAACCACATTTACACTTTCAGGATTCTGTCAATTCAAAATATAATTTCTTCTTTCGGGACTTAACATTTGTTGTTATAAATAATGCCCTCCTTGTTCTCATGTTCAAACACTAAATGGAAGAAAAACCAAACAGAAGTTCGCTCAGGGTTCACATTATTTCTAAATCACACAGAACATCCATTTCCAGTTATTTGTCAATAATTCAGTGTTAGTGCAGCATAGCAAACACAGCTATGGCTGTGAGAGCTCAATCCTGTTCTGTGCATCACAAGTCCATGCTCATGACTGTCTTCATAGAAACAGAAAGTCACGTTGTAATTTTCATAGACTTGGTTCTTCTACTCCCTCTACATGAGATGTTATGTGAGTGATGGAGGTTGTTGAATGACAGACAGGGCTTCCAGTTTCAATTTCTGGCTACATTGTGGACGTGCTTCTGACTCTATGCAGGTTGCTACGCACAGGTTTCTGAGCCATTCAAAAGGGGACCCAATTCCTGTGCATTGCATTGAAAGAGAATGCATATACATTTTTAAGTGCTTTTCGCAGTTTGGTCCATTTGTCTCTGTGTTACAGTTTATCTCTCTGGCAGACAGACTGGTTGTAAGGCTCTGTGCTTTGGTATTTTTAATCAACTGTCACTGAGAAGCCCCTCAATAATGTGGAGAGTTTGAACACACCAACATGCTGAGATGCAACCAAACATTAAGTTTCCCACCTTATCATAACCTAAACTGACATGGCAACCAAACACTTCCAAACCACCCCCAGTTTAAAGTCAGTCTTGAGAGGTATTTCATTAGAAAGTCAAGAAAGTTAGTCCTTAGAAACATACACCCATTCAAAGGGCAAGTGCCATTAGAAGATGGTTAGTGATGAGAACCTTTTGGTCTCATCAAATATTAAAATGGCTCTTAGATCTGCTCATCATATAACCTCTGCTACTGGTTCTGTTCAGCAATTTCTTTGACTCATTCCTTTAAAAATTAATGAAAGCTATAGACAATAAAATATGTGATTCTATTTTTTCTTTTTTTGGTCACATCTTAAATCAAGACATTTTGGAAAAGCAATTTAAAAAACCCCTGATCACTCTTCAAGTCTTCTTATGTTTTTTCACTACAGATCCAGTGTATTTTTGGTAGGACTCAATGCTGAGTTTCCAATGTCACTAAGGAAAATGAAGGACACACCTCTAGAGTGATGATGATAAACTGCCACCAAATGAAGGCTCTGTGATGAACTGATCTGTAACATCGCACACCTAGCTGTCTCTCTTTGCAATCATAGCGAGACTGACTCAGTATTGACACCAAGAATTCAGTTTACAAGTAAGCACAAGCCACAGGGCTCATTGGTGTTCTTCCCAGATCATCTTGCCTGGAGCTGTGACCATTTCTGTCCCTGAAGGCTCAAGACTTCACTGAACAGAGGACTTGACCAGTACTGAGAAGACCTGAGGTCACTCCATCTCTGTCATTGCCAGTATCAATCACGTCACTTCAAATACCTCAACATCTTTTTGAAGATAGAATTCATTGCCTTTCAAAGTATCACCAAAAGTATTATACAGGGTGGTCTCCTTGACAGATGGCACTGCGATGAAGACAAGATACTTGTGCAACCCTGAGCATCTCCAATGGCAGGCTATGCATCTGCCCATGGTCTAAGAGCACCTTTCATTTCAGATCAGTTCCACCAAAAGCACACATCAGGGGCAAAGGCACTTCTTCTAAATGTATGTTTCCTTCTCTATTAAAAATCAGTGGTTTCTGAGTCAACACTCACTCAGCTCAGAAAAGCATTAAGAGCTGTGCTAGTTGTATGCTTAAAATGAAGCACATACTTCAGAGCTTTTCGAACTGAAGCCTAGGACTTGACGCAACTGCTTGCAGGGTGCCTGAAAAAAATTGCCAGTCTCTTGAGAGCTTCTTTTAATTTTTATCTGATGAGTCCAAGCACCCAGAGTTGTGTCATAACAGCACTGAGGAGAGGTGGGGTGCCTTTTTGCTGTTGCCATACTCTCAGCAAGGCTCAGAGGTGTTTTCTGAGAAGAACCAGTGAATGAAAACATGACTGCACTAACCAAAGTTTAAAGGTTCTGAGTGCTTCAAAGATATGCCTTCAGCATATCCTTTAATAAGAAATACAAGTTATTACAAACCTCTCAGATATCACCAGCATTCTGCAGTATAAAGTCCCTGCCATGCACACTGTAATTGTAGTGCTGCTTGATACACGTAAATGACAAATAGTTTTGTGCTAAACAGACTACAGTTATGTGTAAATAAAACCTTTATATTCAGTCTAGCTAAGGTTATGACAGGATTAAAAGCATTAGAGTTTTAACTTAATATGTTATCACTTTAAAAGCCATACTGTAGCTGTAAAAATGACCACTTTATATATAGAAATTAAAGTAGATTTGCTTGATGCTTACCTGAAAGCAGCTGCATTATCACCATGATACCATATAATACCATAGTTCAGTTTTATTTAGAACTGTACTTCTACAGAAGTACGGACTTAAGTACTTACTTCCAAATGCCAGTTTATGAAACACAACCCAGCCCAGCTATAGCATTTCGTTATATTCACTAGCTGCTTTTACTAGCAATACTGGCCTACAAAACCTGGTGCATTAGCCTCTGCAATGCCTGGTGAATTAGCCAGTGCATGGGGAGGAGGCTGCTATGCCTAATCAGTGAACTGTCATATTCTCCAAAGAAGCTCTTCCAAGGAAAAACTGCCACACTGTCTCCTGTATGAAATGTTGCACTGTCAACAATACCATCTCATGCCACTTATCACCGCTTTGAACATCCATCTTGTCAATGAATTTAGCACTTTGAAAGGTGCCAGAGAAGCTGGCCTTCAACATTGTTTTAATCTATTTGCAAACATTAATCTAGGGCTGCTATAGAGGGACCATGTCTTAGTCTTGAAGCAGGGCCTCTAATTTTATAGTTTGTTAAAGTTTGTTCTCTTTCTTCCAGTTAAAAAATACATCTGCCTACATCCTGCCATGGTCACTACTCCAACTTCATGGCCCAGCTGCCATAGAAATCCAAGGCCCTGTTGTCTGATTGTTGTGAGAAAATAGATATGGTCTCTTACACAGAAAACCAAATGAAGCCTTGTACTCCTGCTGGAAACAGAAGACAGTAGGTGGAGCTGGGGGAAGCCAACCCACAGAGATATGGAAGACACAAGATGTATGTGGGGCTGCACAGATAAGACACAAGCCACAAGCCAGGAAAGGCACAAGAAATAATTACATGGAATCATCACATAGAATCACCAAAGTTGTCAGAGACCTGAAAGATCACCTAGTTCATGCATAGTATCATCATAGACACCCCTAAACCCTGTCCTCAAGTGCCACTTCCAGATGCCCCTTGAACACTTCCAGAGACTGTGAATCCACCACTTTTCTGGGCAACTTATTCCAATGCCTAACCACTCTTCCAAAGAAAAATGATTTTCCAATCTGAACCTTCCCTGGTGTAATTTAAGGCCATTTTTTCTTGTCCTTTCGCTTGAGACATAGTAGAAAAGAACGACCCTCACCTCACTACAACTTCCTTTCAGGCAGTTGTAGAGAGCAATTTCCCCTCAATTTCCTCTTCTCCAGACTAAAAACCCACAGCTCCTTCAGCTGCTCGCTTGTAAGTCTTGTGCTCCAGACCCTTTACCAGCTCAGTCGCCCTGCTCTGTACATGCTTCAGTACCTCAGAAAGCAAAGGACCCAGAACTGGACACAGGATTTGAGGTGTGGCCTCACCAGTATGGAGTACAGTGGGACAATGACTGCCCTTTTCCTGCTGGACAGACTATGTCTGATACAGGCCAGGATGCCACTGGCCTTCGTGGCTACCTGGACATATGCTGGCTCATGTTGAGCTGGCTGTAGACCAGTACTCCCAAGTCTCTTTCTGCTGAACAGCTCTTGAAGCACTCCTCCCCCAGCCTGTAGCTCTGCATAGGGTTGTTGTGACCAAGTGCAGAGTCCGGCACTTTGGCTAGTTGAACGTCCTGCAGTTGTCCTTAGCCCACTGATCCAGTCCATCAACATGTCTCTTGCAGGGCCTTCTGACCCTCACGCAGATCAACTAATACTGTTGCTTAGATGACCACTCAATCAATTCACACCAGGTTTATGCCTTACTCATGTGAGTACCATGAGGGGGAGGGAATGGCCGCTCTTTTGCAATGCATGCCAGCTGTAGGCCAGTCTAACCATAAGATCACTGGGGGCTGTGGTGCTGAGGGTGATGGATGGCTTTGGGGCTCCACAACCCAGCTGTAGGGTGCTGCAGCAGCTGACAAAAGACAGGACAGAGACTAGTCAGAACAGTCTTTCTCCTACATGCTGGTGGCCATATTTGGGGAGGCTCCAGCACTCCTGGAGAGGACATCAAATGGAATTCCCAGCTTTTGCAGGCATTCTGTTACATAACCCTTTTCTGATTCCTCCACACACCTCCCCTCACCCCCCCAAATTTCTGGCTTTAAGTAGTAGATTACTCTGAATTCATGCAGTAAAAAGCACAGCAACCAATTGCATAGCCTTGGAAAACAGACTTCCTCATTAACATTTCACGTTCCCATGTTCCCACGATTCCTGCAGAGTGACATTTCAGTAATGTGTCATAGCACTTAGTATATTCTCTAAAGACTAGTGATGCTTTTTCTGCCAACAGGATAAAAGTAATCTTTTTCCTTTGTGAGCCAAATGAAGCTGAATGACTATCAGGGGCCCTGATCCTGTCCCAATGTCCTGTCTGGCTTGTCTGGTGTATCTTTTCAGAGCCCTGCTGTTTTCAGGCCTTTTGCAATTCAGGGTGGTAGACTTGAGAGCAGCAACATAGTTCAGCATATGTCCACATTAAAAGTCACGTGACAAGTATATACTCAGTCTCTTTAACACAACTGCACCTTAGTCTGTCAAACTAGAATGAAGCTGAATCTTTTCAACCATTTGTTCACCCCCTCCAAAAAAAATTCTGTACACTTGTAAGATGACACCATTTTAGGGTATTTTTCACTATTTATATTTTGGTCTTCTGACTTGTTTCCCCATCTCAGGATGATATAACTGTAAAGAAATGTTCTCTGCAAAAATTACCATGTCTTATTGCTAAAACTGAAAACCTCTCCTCTCTCGCTGAACATCTGCTCTTTCCCCCTCATAAAAGCTGGGAAATGTTTCTCTCAGCACAAGAAAAAAATCAATAATTATTATTTTCGTTTCTTTCATGCCCTGGCCTTGCAGACAAAGTCAATGTCTTCTCTTAAAATATCAGTCCTGCATGTGTCCTTGCTGAAAAGCAATATATTATTTTCTTAGTCATAATAAGCCATACCACTCCAACACAAGAGATAACTGATTAATAAAATAAGGCATATTATTAGCCAATAGCTAAAAATGTGTCCTTTCATTTTCACTTTTAACCCTGCTTTGGTTCATCTGTATTAAAAGATGCCTAAATTTATTATGCCTAAAGTTCGTAATTAATTCTACCAGTAGTTTTGTCAGAAAAGTGAAACATTGTCTAGAACAACATTTATGGCACTATAAATTTTCTCTTCAACTGCTCAACATCAATTCAGTATTGTGTGTCAGTTTTGTATCATGGAGACAAAATTCTTTTTCTTAGCCTCTATCAAACCATGAGCAGCATGAAGAAGATGACGAAAGTCTAATTACTCAGATGTCTACATAACACAAGAACCAGAAGGTACCAAATAAAATGTGTAAATAGCAGGTTCATAAAGAAGAAAAATGTATCTTTGGTGTTTCGTCTATGGGCTCCTCAGGGCCACCGAATCCAGCCCTCAGTAGCTCCTTATCCCAGGAGCTCTGGTCTTGGGCTGAACGGCGGCAGCTGTTCGCTGGTAGAGACAGACGGACCAGTTGCGTTTATATCAGCGTTCTTTTATTCTCCCTCACGGAGGGAAAGGGGTCATGCATAGAACAATCAGTATTGGGGAGAACCTGGCAAGACTGGTCCAGCCCATCTCTCGCCCAGGTCTTTTATGCCCTCTGTCGGGGGAGGGCAAGGCGAGAGACAAGCCAATAGGCAAGTGACTGGCCCGTGACATCTGGCCAGTCCTGGGTGAACAGGGGAGGGACAGGTGGAAAGCAGAGCTGTGAGTGGCCAGGCCACCAGGGGATTCTCAGTGGCCTGCACACTGCTACAGAAAAAGAGGCACCCTGTCACCAAATGTTACCTAATTTGCTTGTGGAACTCACTGACATGAGGTACTGCCAATGCTGCAGATTTATCTGGGATCAAAAAGTGATTAAACAAATTGATGGAGGATAAAATCTGACAAGGACCACCAAACATGAAGATACCATCTCTGGCTCAAGAAGCTCTGGAGCTGCAGAATGCTGGAGGCTGAGTACTTAAGTAAAATATTAATATATGTTTAGTGTGTTTCCATACTATTCCACAGTCACCAGTTTCTCACAGTGACAGGATCCTGGACTGGAAGGGCTTTTGGAGAAGTTATTCCTATGTTTCTGTATAGATGGGCTACATATTACAATAGGCAGTCCTTATTAAACCTCTCAGCAATGCTTATGGAAGGCTAGAAATTATTCTGGCAAAAAGATGGAAAGAAGGGGAGATACCACATGAAATTAAAAGAGGTGAATGATCTAGTGCATCTTACAATTCAGCATCTTCCAAAGATTTTAAAATGCTAAGTTGAACAGACATAGAAACAGTGCCTATTGTTGTGTTTTACACAACACAATATCCATTTGGGTCAGACAAATAAACAGGATAATTAATAAACTGTAGTAATTATTGCACTGTAGGCCATTTACTCTTCTAGGACAAGAAGATGAAGTGCCCTGGAGGTAAGATCAGATGAGTGCTACAAAGAAGGTGACATGATTCATATCTCTGATTAAAAGAAAGATCCCTTATCAGAAAGACAGAAGGAAAGTTAACTTGAGTAGAAATCTGCAGCACTGAAAGCTAATGGAAAACAGCTCTTTGGTGTTCCAGATGAAGGGTGTATGAAAGAAAAAACCAAGTATATTCCTTCAAAATATAACTTCCTTTGCTTCAAAATGATAAAGTAGTGTAGTGTTGAACAATAAACAATAACCTAAGCTAAGAGAAAGGGGCGTAAGCTGTGGAAAATTGGAAGGAATGACACTTTGAGCAGTGTATTTCAGTGAATTCAGTGTAAATTGAAGTTAATTTCTGAACATAGGAAGTCAGGATCTTAGTAAAAATGCAGGGAGATTGGATAAGCCAGAGAAGATTTGACCTATTGATCAGATAGCCTCTCCTTTCTAAAACACTCTGCATTCTCCTAATCTGCCATATCAAGTTATGCCACAGCATATATAGTTATTGATCACTCCAGTGGCATGATTTTCACCTCAGAATGTTGAACTCATATGAGGTCCTTTGTTTTTGAAGTCCTTACAAAAACTTGCCACTATGTCACTTGTGCCTTACCACTGTTTCCACATGTGAGTGTCTGCTGGTTGTACCAGCAGATGAAGAGTGATATCAAGTACCAGTAAACAAGCAGCTCATGTTAAAATCCTCACAGGCTCCAGGATGATCATCTAATCTATCCAAGTCAACAACAAAATAAGTTTGCAATGCAATGTTAATGAATTGCAGCTACTGCCTTTCTGATTTTCAAAGTGGTTTACAATATATCAAACTCCACTTTCATATTAATCCTAAGTAGTTTGGGCTACTGGAGCTAAGGAGGTTTTAATATGCATTGGAAAATTGGCTTCTACAAGTCTGTGTCATAGCTAAAATTCAAAATTCTTTTGCTTTTTCAGGTGGGTGTTGGAGGTGTAATGTGATGAGATTCTAGATGAACAGAACAGTCAATATCAACAAGTTGCAGTCACTCGAGCACAGACTGAGAGCCAAATATCACACCACATAAGACACTGGGAAATCTCTACTCCTAATGTCAAGTCTGAAAACTATTTCTTAGTTACTATAGATCACAACTTTCCCCCATATTTTACTGAAAACTACGGTTTTTTTCAAATTTACTGTAAGTTATAGCATGTCTGGCTCTATCGGTCATGTCAAATTACATCACAGGAGAAGAGGGGAGCAACAGAGATTGGTTTGTAGCTTTACTTCTCCCTTGTGAGTCACAGAAGTATTTTTATAATGTACACTGCATGGGAGCACCACAATTTTTAGCTGAAATGTCTCAGATGTTCCAGTTCTTTGAATTTTTTAAGACAGTCTCTCCCCCTTTCCCCCAGATGCTAATAAACAAGGCAATGATAAGGTCCTTGTACTCATATTCCTTCTCTTCTGCAGTCTTGATGATGTTTCCTGCTTCACACTTTCTCTGGACCATAATTTGTTTACATAAACTGTAAAACACAAGAGAAAATTTTCACTAAAATAGAACAGAAAAATTCTCTTGTTGTCTTCCCTCTACGAATTCTAGTTTTTGTCTCCTTACTTGTGCCACAACATCATTCTGTGAGTTGAAACAGGCATTTGCTCTGAAATGAAGCATCCATCAAACAACACGCAACATGATCATTAAAAATACAAGTAACTGCTATTACTGGGGGAACTCCCCTCCCCCACCCCATTCCTATGGAGCTTGCAAAATCCTAAATTGCTCTTATCAAATTCATATGTTGAATTATTCCTCAAGCCATGCTTAAAATATTGTTCTTCAATACAAGAGCCAAAGTGTAGCCCAAGCAGTGATGAACTCATTTTATAGCTCTTGGACAAATTCCTATACTGGTGTAAAGGGAGAATTTGCACCAGCAGAGGGCTTGGAACCATAAATCTGGGGTTTGGTTTTGTATTTGGTTTTGGTTTATTTTTTCTTGCTTTTCTTTTCAGTGCCTGTCTCTACCCTCAGCACTGTAATTTTCCATTTGGGAAACACTATACTGCATTGTGTATACAATAGTTCTTGGAATTCACATGACTGCATTTGTTTAACACCAGCACTGAGTTTTAAATTCTGCCCATGATGTTGAAGCATCTTACCTTCTGCCTCTAAGACAAGGCTGGATAACCTTCTGAGAAGCCAGCATTGGCAGAAGGTGTCAGTCTAGTAAGAAATGACCCCCAAAATTTCCCTGGGCATATCCATTCACCAATGGCATGTCATCGGGGCAGAGGTTTGCCTTTCTGATATAAAGCCTGTTTAATTTGCTTATTACTAGGTGATTCTGGGGAACTAAGGAAGATAAGAGTAAACTTTGAAAGGACTTAGGACTCTGCACCAGCACTGTTGCATTTCAGGTAAGGACTCTCTGAAGTTCTGGCATACAGATTTCCACACTACAGATTGTGCAATGTACTCCTCACATGCTTCACCAAATGCTGGTAGTGTGTGACCAAAGAAGAGATGGGTGGGAAAGAAACCCACAACCACACCTATTTTCCCTGCTTTTCCCTCATATTTTGTGGTGCCCCAAGGGAACACTCCTTCCACCTTTTCCTCTGATTTTACTCCTTACTGTACTTGCAGTACTTCTTACTGTAACCATACAGCTCTGAGGTGGTTCTGTCCTCATTCATGCTTATCTTCCTCTCTGGATAAATAAGAATCCTATTACATATGGAATCCTCTACTTGTCCACTTCAATAATTACTTCAAAATAAATACAGAAACTTAATTTGAGTTTACCTGCTCAAATAAAAGTAGGATCTGCAGTAAAACTGAGAGTTCAAATGTTAGTTCCATTAAAAAAAAAAAAAAAAAAAAGGCTGCAATTTTACACCAAAGTAGTTAGGACAAGAAATTTAATTTTTTGAGATCTCTACTATTAGAACTGCAGATCAACTTTATAATCTTTAATATAAATCTTACATCCAATATTCCCAGACTCCAGAGTTGCCAAGATTCATGGGGTCCTGGAGACATTCAAAATAAGCCAAGTGGGAAATGAAGGTACCATGTTGATAAGACAACATATTTCAACTTTTGAAGGGTTTTCTGAGATTTTCTGCCCAGTTTTTTAGACTGTCAGGAATACTTCGGGCTAGGACTCCCAAATTAAACTCTGCAAAAATCTGGTACTAAACCAAGTCATATTTCTATTAGGCTGGCATTAGTATTTTGACCTATGTTTTTATAAAGCCTAGATCAATGAAGTCCTGATCTACACAGGCTTGCAGTGCCATGTAATAGTAGTAGTAGTAATAATAATAGCAACAACAACCCTTTTTCTATCCACTTGAAAAAATTACAAATGTGTTCACCATAGCAGCTACAGTGTTACTTTTTTATATCACAGCTGGTTAATATAGCCCTAATACTGTTTGTGAGTCTTTGTACTTCAGGATATTTTTCATCTGCTTCAGATGAAAACTTCTGAAATATTGTTCCATAAAGCCTGCATTTCCTTTTAAAGTCATGCTACTTTATATTACTCTTTGGACATGTTTAGGACAATCCACACAGAGCATTATCACGTGCACTCAATGATGTTCTTATTAAAATGTTATGTGCTTCAGCCTTTAGTACATAATTTTCTTTGCTTTCTTGCCAGGCAAATCTATTTATTCTTTCTGTGTATTAAGCCATCACATTCACCTAAATAACCTCTGTGGTTATTTCAATCAAAAACATCCCTGGATCTTGTATCCATCAGGGGTGGTTCTGGAGTTCCCATTAGCCTTGACCCCACACTTAGGCTGTAGCCCCATTTTATTTTTCTTTCCTCTCTGCCAGATAGCAGTTCTCCTTCAACACACTTCAGTCACTGAGCTAAGAGATTTTTGTTAATGAAAAGCAGACGCAACACTTAAGTTCTAATAGAATCTTCTTCCTACCATAATGATTTTGAGTTTGAAAATCCACTGTATGGTGCAAGACCCCTTCTGTATGATTACTGCAGCCTTCCAGAACGGTGTTAATTTTATGACTTGTTAATTTTATCAGTACGCTTATGCTGAGTAGATAACACTGACAAAGGACTCTGCCTTACTAGTATGGCAAGTACATGTGAATACTGACATTTTAAATGAATGTCCTCCAGGTTGCTGAAGTGTGCATTTATCTGTTTTAATTTGCTTTTCAATTATTTTGAACACTTTACATTAGTCATTGCTGTATAAGTGATTGGGTGCTCTGATGCTGAGAACCTTGAACTAGGCAGTGAAAGAACTGGATTAATGCAAGATCATGGAGACTCTATCCCAAAACGAAAGCCACTTAATTTTGATATGTTACTCTATGTATATCTATAACATTATAGGGCACCATGGTGTATTTGGTAAAGCATGTCACTGTTATGGTCAGTATGTCATCTTTGATGGAAAGCCAGAGATGCTTCCAGTTTTCTGTGAGAAATCTTGAGCTGTGGAAATAGTCAGGCAGAAGTTAGACATTTGAAAGACAGAAATAAGGTTCCATGTACTTTCTTTGTCTGTTTTGAAGAGATAGCAGTGAATATCATATGTGAGCCAACACAGAACATGCTTGAATCAGATAGGAATTAAGTATTACAATTCCTGGACAAAATGCAGTCCAACTTCTCGCTCTTTAAGATCAGACAACTTCCCAGATTCCATGTCCTCCTGTGGCAAAAGAACACAATAACAGCAAAAGGAAATTATTGCCTTCAAGACTAGCGCAACCATAGCAAAAGTAGGGGACAACATTCCCTTTTAAATGAACCTAATATTGGTTACTCCCCCTGATGCACTTGCTCAAGTAAGGGCCTCTTTATGCTCAGGAGGAGCACTTTAATGAAGAAGCAGCTACAAAATGAAGCAACAACATGGCACCTTAGCCCTGGGGAATAGGGAAAGGAATCAAGATGAATAGCAGCAGAACAAAAAAGAGGATGTGGGAATGGGAAGAACACAGAGAGTGAGCAGAGACAAGGCAACTTCCACAGGCTCCTGATGGATTTCATGGGTTGTGAGCAGCTGTCCAAAAAGCCCTGGACTTTTCTGCTGTCCCCACCAGTGAGTGGGCTCTCTCTAGGTGAACCTCAGGCAGAGATTTGGGGAAAGAACCACAGCATGCAGAGTGGCCCCAGGTTTCTACAGGTCTTGGGATTATGTCTGCCATCACAGGAACAGACAATTGTTTCCTCCAAAACAGTAAGTACATTTTCATTCTGTCTTGCAGCAGAAGTAAAGCTTTTAGTTATTCTGCATTTGAACCAGGAATTTCTTCTGCAATGTTCAACACTGGGCCAACAAGCCTTTTACATTACTGTCCATGTCCTAGTTCCCTTAGAAGCCTGAGCTGAAATACACAACTGGCAAATTAGGCACCTGTAAATATATTTATTACTTATGTCAAAGGCTTGCATTCTGTTATCATACCTTAGCATCAAGGGTGAAATTAAATCTGTGTGGGATTTAAGGCTATGCCATGCAAGTTGCTCATGATGCTCTCAGACCGAGAGCAAGGGAAGCAATATGATACGTCTTCTGCTGATTATTAGCACTGAGTTGCATACCAATCACTACAGTGTATTTGCCACAATTTCATCTGCAGAATAATTAACTTTAACATTATATAGCAATGAAAAAAATCTAATCATTACTATTTGGAAGATTTAAATGTATTTAAAAATTAATATTTTAAGTTAACACTATATTAACCTTGTTAATTATTATAATAATAGCCATTGTTTATGCAGAGAAAGATGCCATAACTTAAATGAAAGTTGAACGGCATAATTAAGCATGAGTTGGGATGCTGGTTCAAGAATTCAATCATTTTTTACTATTCTGAAATAACGGAAAATCTTTTTCTATTGTGCAGCAGTACCCAGAAGCACTCTATGCGCAACCAAGCCCTACATCTTTTTGTTCAGTTTTGCTGATACAAAGAAGAAGAGAGAAGAATTAAGCTCTGTAAAGGAATAGATTGTTGTATTTAGTCTAAGGACTGACTGACAGAAGAATCACAATAAGTTTTGACTATTATGTAAATACACTGTGATTCAGAAGAATCAGAAGCAGCAGAGAATATGGGATAAGCAGAATAAGAAGTCAACAATGCAACAGAAAAGCTCACCCTGTATTTTTGATCTGAGAAAGTCTTCCCTTAAAAATTTCTTCCACAACCAATTTAAATGAACTTTTACCTAGGTTACTTATGGTACTCTTACTATTCTACTCAACAAAACTACGGTGGTCAGAAATAGAAGTTCTTCTCTTTATGAGAATCACTGATGTTTTGAAATACCTTTGATTCTGTTTCAGGCAAAAGTACTGAACATTTTCTCCTAATTTTGAGCACAGCAAAAAAAAAATTAAAATGAAAAATGTTGGTATTTCCCAGCAAAAAACAGCAGCCAGAGGCTCCCAAAAGATTTCAGTTTGAATGGAAACTTAAACAAAAACTACTCAGACAATTTAAAATAAAAGGTGACTGATGCACAATTTAGGTCACACATTCTGCAGCATGCTTTTTGATACCCATCCTTAAAATGGGTTCTGAAATGAAGTACAGACTTACAGAAGTCTGCTAAGAAAAATCTCAGCTGAGGCTGCTGCTGGAGGGCTGGTAGGTGGAAGGGACCATTATGCTTTTGGAGGGCAGCTTCCTGCAGACAATGCCACCTCTTTGAATATGAGGGAGCACAATATTCAGGGGATTCCCAGTGTGTTTCAAGCCCTGGGTAGCTTGGCACAGTGAAAGGTTGGCAGAGGCATGATTAGTGG
The DNA here is from genome assembly GCA_013397795.1 of Orthonyx spaldingii. Lineage (NCBI taxonomy): Eukaryota > Metazoa > Chordata > Aves > Passeriformes > Orthonychidae > Orthonyx > Orthonyx spaldingii. Next base: position 419,744 of record VZTJ01002649.1, on the reverse strand, counting down.
CTTAATGCAGCATCAACTGGTCTCTAAATTATTTCCATTATAATTTCCAGGAGGAATGCTTCCCCTTCTTGAAACTGCTCCATATACAACTCAGATACTCAAGATCTGCACTGAGAGAAGGTACATCTTACAGACATTCACAGGAAAAAACCAAATAAAGTTTCACACAAGATCAATAAAACATGTCTTAAAACAACTGGATCCCAGATAAAGCACTAAAACATACTATAGGGAACAAAACTGTATTGGGAAGAGAATGGATTGTCTTGCAGCCTAAACAAAAAGAAGCAACAAGAAAATAATTAATTAATAAGCAAATTCTTCTAACATTTCTCTAGGCAGACTCTTTCCATGGAAAGTGAAATGATGGGAGAAAGTGATCATAGTTGTTAAAAAGAAAATAAAAATCTGAAATACTACCAATCAATATTCCATTAAGATACTTATAATGCTCTCCTTTTAGAGTTTAATATTGCAGCATCACTGTATCAAACAGAATTAATCCATCTAACAATCTCTCACTGTGTCCTGGTTTCAGCTGTGGTAGAGTTAATTTTCTTCTTACTAGCTGGTACAGTGCTGTGTTTTGGATTTTGTATATGAATAATGTTGATAAAACAATGAGGTTTCAGTTGCTGCTCAGTAGTGCTTGCCCTAAGTCAAGGACTTTCCAGTTTCCCATGTTCTGCCAGCCAACAGGTGCACAAGAACCTGGGAAGGAACTCAGCCAGGACAGCTGATCCAAATTGGCCAGAGGGCTATTCCATACCATAGAACGTCATGCCCAGTATATAAACTGCGGGGAATTGGCAGGGAGCCACCAATCACTGCTGTGGGATGGCCTAGCAGGTGCTGAGCAATTGTATTGTGTATCACTCTTGGGTTTTATTCCTTTCTCCCTCCCCTTTTAATGAATAATATTATTAATAATATAAATGGTAAAATTATAATTATAATATTCTACTTTATGTCAATTTTTAAGCTGTTCTTATCTCAACCCACAAGTCTTACTTTTTTCTGATTTTCCCTCCCATCCCAACAGAAGTGGGGAGTGAGCACGGTGCTGTGCTGTAATTAGTTGCTCACTGGGGTTAAACCAAGACAGACTGTTACATTGCCTTGTTTATTCAGAAACATCACAGAACATTCACAGATCCTGCACAGCTGCATAAAATTTCAGTAAAAGGCAGCTCTTACTGAAATATTGTCAACCCAGGCCAAAATATTGCAGTCATTTAACGGGACAGAGAATTTTTTTAAAACCCACTGGGCTAGGCCAAAAAAATGAATAAAAAGACTAACATCAAGAGAAACTGGATGCTCTACAGGAGGGGGCAGCATGTTGCTTGGCATCATGACTACAATCTAGCAGAGCCCTGTTGTCTGCTACTATAAAAATATGCCCTGGTCTCAAGCTGCATCTTTTCTGTAAGTCCCCTTCTGCCATGGGCTACAAGCTAAGAGACAGCAAAGAAAATACCAAGTCTTCATCCAAACTAAGTTCTCATACTCCTTCCCCTTTCTGCAGTTCTCCGGCTGAATGTCACCATGATACCTGGCTGGTCATTTCAGAATGAGTAATTTTTGTCCCTGCTGGGGGCTTTACCTATTTTCGCACCCCGTGTATCTTGTGGGGTGGCAATGATGCTGGGGAGCTCACGTGTAAGAGAGTGGGTGTGTATGTCCCGTGCTGCCCTGCTTGCTGCCCCGGCCAGGGACAGCAGCCCTTCAGCTCCCGCCTGCTGCAGCCCGCTTCCCCTGGACTGCCGGCAGCCCGGGAACCCCTACCGCTGCCACCGCTGCCTGGCCCTGCATACTAATTGGCACATTTAATGACTTTCCCCTGCTTTCCTTCCCTTCTCCTCCTAAGCTGCTGTCTGGGAGCAGGGGAGCCCGGCTGCCATGGAAACGAAGCCGTCAAACACCCTGAACCTGCCGCACCAGCCTTGCGAGAGGATTCCAGTGGTGAAGCTCAAAGAAGGGGATGCTGGAGGGAGTGAGAATAGAAGTGGAGGAGTGGGAAGGTGCAAGGCTGACCGTGAGAGGAACGGGTCTGGTCTGTTCTGCGAAGGCACTGCACAAGACGAGTATATACAGTGCATAAGGAATCAGACATTTAGGAGAAAAACAGGTTAATCCTCTGTTGCCAGCCTTTTTCTTCACAATGATTCACATGTCTCTTTGCCCCCTTCCTTCCATCCACTTACTGTTTGGATCAAATACCCCTAGTGTATGCACATACCATATCATCAAGGAGGTTTTGACAACCCCCAATATGGCTCACACATCTCAAGGACTGTTTGTAGCCAGAAAAAGTGCTGATTTCAGCAAGCAAAAGGCTTGAGGGGGCCTCAGGCACAAGCTGGCAGAGGATAAGCCCCTGCTTAGGCAATAAGGCTATGATCCTCTGCCCAGCCTTTCAGTCCTGCCTCCCTTTCCCAGGCTAACTGCTGGACTGGAGTCGCATGAAAATGCAGCACTTGTGGCTCTGTCTGTATGCACTGATGCCTTTTCTGGGCAGGCACCTAGTTCAACACCAGCTCTGTGTCCAAAAGAATTCTGGTCTCTGCTTCAGGCAGTGTTGGCTATGGGAATGGCACTTTTGTCCTCAGTTCTGTCTCCTGAGGATTTCTGGGCATATAATAAAACAAGTGTACACTTCAATCTTAGCACCCAAAGTTCAGCATTCAAGGGACATTGTCACTTCCACCCAGTCTCCTTGTAAGCTTTCAGGCCAGCAACGGAGAATCCACTTGTGTGTCTTTTTTATAAGCAAAGTATGATATGATTTATTCATGAAGGGAGCCCTCAGAAGGTCAATAAAACTGGCATGCTCTCAAAAATACACAAACAAAACAAGGAAGAGGAAAACCCCACTGGGTCAGCACTTTTCTGAAGACAAGATGAAGCTGTTTATGTCCCAGGCAGACCCACTTATGCAAGGGACATAACAAATGTTTCAACTCTCCTTCTCTGTTCCAAACCTCTTGAACAACCAGCTTAATACCGAAAATTTACTTCAGATACAAGTGAGAACTTACTGTGCCATGAATCATCACAGGATTTTGGAGCTGAAGTACCCAAGACATCCAACAAAAGTGCTGCTTGGTATTCCTGTGAAACTGGGGGACCTACTGCAGCGCAGGCTGGAGACCACAGTGAGACAGGTCTCAGGCATGACAACAAAGGACAGACAGCCCGAATGGCTTCCCACAGGGATACTTCCTCATCAACTAAGACCACCAAAGGAGACTTCTGCTTGGATTTTTTCTTTCAGGGACTTTTATGTTGCCTTTCACCCGATCTTGCCATTGATTTGAAAAGGGAAAAGGATTGCCCCATTATAAATTTCAGTACACTAGATGTGTCACATGTGCGTTGTTACTACACATTTGGTACATAAAAGATGAATAAGTGCAGAAAAAGTGTTTGTAAGACATAAGAATGTCTAAACTAAGCAAGAAAACTTTTACAGGGTTTGCTGCATTTGTGAAAGCCTCCGGTTTCATGCAATTGAGAGTGATTTTTTTAAATAGGAAATAATGTTTGAAACAAAAAATGTTAAAGGATTTACAGGAAGGAAAAAAGGGCTTTTCCCCCCAAGCAAATAGAGAAACTGGTTAACATTACCAGGACCAAATGGGATGCACCTGAGTCAGAAGGCATGCAGGTGGGAAAATGCAGGTTTCTCCTTAAAAGAAATAGAGAGCTGATACATAGAAAAACACAATCTGTCTGTATCTCTCTGAGCAGAGTGGGAAAAAATAAACATCTGCAGAAAGAGATCCCACTCTACCAGCCCAGAAGTGATCCACAGGATGAATGTGAACAAAGGTGATATGACAGACAAAGCATATGTGGATTTTCAAAACAAACAACTTTTGTAAGGGTCTACATCACAGGTTATTTTAAAAAAAAGCTGCAGCAAGGTTTAGAAAAGGCCTTTTTAGGGACTGACAACTGGTTAAAGTAAAACAAGCAGTAAGCAGGACTTCAAGGCCGCTTCTCAGACCAGAGAGAAGGCAGTAGTGGAGTCCTCAGAGGCCAGCATTATGACCAGCTACATTCAACATCTTCAATGGCCTAGAGATGGAATGGCATTGCCAGGTAGTCCAACTCAGAGGGTGATAACTAAATTCTTGAGGTTTTTTAAACTGAGCAAATGGCAGCAGATAAGTTTCAGTGCAGTTAACTAAATGCATAATAAATAGGTGTAATAACCTTGTAACCTATGTTTACACTCAGCGCTGACAGCTCCAAATCAGGAAGGAGATTTTGGAGCTTTGACACCAACAGCTCAATGAGCCACAGCTGCCACAAAAACTAAAGACACTGAGCATCACCAGCAAAAGTACCAACAACATGGCACAGGGCATAATTCTGCCCCTTTACGAAGTCACGGCCCACTCACATGCTTTCAGTGTGCAGTTCTGGTTTCCACACTTCAAGAAGGATGTAATGTAATTGGAGAGACACAGAACAGGAGAACTAAACTTCAGCTGAGGCCTACAAACTCACTAAAATGATGGATAAAGTGAGGTCAATCAGCAACTACTGCAGAATAGTTATTAACAAAGTCTGAAGAACTGTAACAAGAGAATACTCAACAAAATTACCAGGAGATAAATTCAGAACAGATGAAAGGATTTTTATACATAATGGGTACTAAAATTCTGGAACTTGCTCCCACAGTTGTGAATGTAGACAGTACCAGTAGGTGCAAACAAGGATGAGACTAAATCTATGGACTGGTTCACACACAGGTAGTAACGGGTCAGAAGTGACCCTTAGCATTCCACATCCAGAGCTTATAGACTCTGGCACAGTATAAGAAAATGCCCACGAAGATTGGCAAGAGACAGGACAGGTAGCTTACAAGAAAATGTGATTTATATCTAAGAACAGGCTCGGTCATTTCTTGGAAAGGGTGGAGAATCTGCATATTAAGCTTGCTTGGGCAGGGTAGGAAGGTCAGGAGAGTGTCTGCCTAGTCAGGGAAAATTAAGCCAGAATGGAAAGCCCCATGTATCTATGAGATGTCTGATTTTGAAGATGGGCTAAGTTTGCACTACACTTTGTTGCTTATTTTTATGTATCATGTGCATTTCACATCAGTGGGAATGGGTTAAACCTTTCATTTGGTAGGGAAACAAAAAATCACACTTGCATGTTGAACTTAATGAAATGTCTGAAGATCTTTGGCATTTTACAACAAGCCCTTGGGTATCCACGTTTATGTGTAGTGGATAAAGGTAGAAGCATTTGTGAATGTAATTCATCAGTGCAACTCTTCACATGTTTACAACTGCATCATTTCTATATAAATATTTTTATATCACATATATGATATATATGGGGTTTTTTCCCTCTAGAGCAAAAGATTCCAGTGCTATTAGCAATCTAAATATGCATTATGGAAAACATTTTTAATTACAGGATCTAATAATGTATTTCCATGCAATCTCTTTTTAATTCTGTATATTTGCTAGACTGTGCTCAGCAAATGAGGGAGCTATTAAGTATTTCTCATTAACCTCAAGGCTGAAGAACTCCAGCTCTCTCAGCCAGTCCTCACATCATCTTAGTGGCCCTCCTCTGGACTCACTCCAACAAATCCATGTCCTTCTGATGTTGGGGACCCCAGAGACAGATGCAGGACTCCAGGTGGGGTCTCACAGAAGTGGAAAACAACAACAACAGTACAGATTTGGGTATGCCCATTCCCCTGCTCTTTCCTGCATGTGAGAGAACCAATTTTAGCATTTACACATCAAAAACTATTGAAACCAAGTGAGTATCTAAATCTTTTAATTCCAGAACATTAGTCTGACACATTAGAAACTTTAATGATCAGGGGTTTTTTCTATAAAACAGAAGAAAGTGTTGAGGTGAAGGACTGGAAATTTCAAGTTATTAATTTAATGCCAGAAGAATCTTGGAATGACAAGCAAACTTCACATTTTGTTTATGTTTCATGGGGGTAGGGGATTTGCTATTCAGAGGGTAGTAATCTTGAATAGCTGTCTGGTAATAACTATAATTTAACCCACCTGTCCGCAGAAGTCTCCAGACTCCTTTTAAATTCTGAGTAGTTGCTCTTTAAAAGGCACAGAATCATCCTATATAATTGAGATTACAGTTGCAGAGTTTTAGTCTCTGGGATTTCAATGTGGAGCAAAATCTCCATAGCCACCCTGGGGCTTGTATTTCCTGCTGTTTGAGGCTCCCAATGCTTGCAATGAAGACCAAGATCAGAAAAGTGCACCCAGATACACACTAGAAATCAAACAACTCATCTTGATTTTATTCAACAGGGTCCCAAACTCAGCAATAGGAGAAAGGATGAACCATTCAGTTAACTTCCAGGCAGCTTCCACTGGTCCCCTTCTAACAGAATATTATGTTTTTTCTAGAAGTTGTGGAAGCTGTTGGAAAGGTGGATTGATACAAAAATACTATTCACCTTATGAGAATAACACGTACAGGTTTCCTTTATTACATCTTTTGCTGTTACATCCAACAGAAAAATTACTCTTTGTCCATTTCCCTATCTCCACTATGCAAGATTCAGGAAGACTGACTGGGTATCCTGTTTGTCATATTAGTGTTGGACTGGTGCTGCTGGACTTTGTTATCATATTGGGGATCTCCAGAATGTGAACAGACTTTCAGAATTTGAATGTTCCAGAGTGACTGAGGCTGTAACAGCTTTGTGCTTTCTGTGAAAGAAGCTTGGTGTATGGCATATCAAATGCAATAATGAATGTGATGAGTTTGCTATACATGAAAACTCCAGGGAGAACCCAGCGCAATCCAGTGTGGAAGCCTCAGTACTCCACTTTGCAGAAAGCTGTAATTTTTTGACCTAAAGTGAGCTTCCACCTCACTGAACCAGCAAGGGTTGTAATAAACCTTGTTACAAATACAAGCCGCTCATGTTCTGAAATGATAAATTAAAATTGTCCCTTCTTAAAAAAAAAGTGTCAAGAAAATAGAAAGGAGATACAGCTGCAGCAGAAGCAGAACTATTACATGTTTTCATCCTTTAAAATCTTCTGACTTTCACTAATAATTAATGGAGGACACTGGGAAACAACAAATACAGTAAAGCAGTATTTCCTCCTGCTGTAATCAAACAGAAGCATCTGTAAAACTAGAACTCAATCTGCCTGGAATGTTGAGGGTTAAAGTTTAATTAAATCTAATCAAAGTCAAGGACAAAGAGACTGCATGCTGAATTAAAGGATGAGTTTTTCCAAAGTCATAGAGAAGATATAGTCAAACCTGATTTTCTGGTGTGTGTGTGTGTAGTTTCATATACAGCAACAGAAGATAAGAAGTTCCAAATAAGAGCTGCAGAATTACTGGCAAGTATTTTCATAAATAAGAAATATTTTATTTTCAAAATGTTTTCCTTGCTCTGAAAATTCAGCCACTTTGAGACGTCTTTCATAAATACTAACAACTCTACTTTAAATATTCTGTGCAAACTAATGATGGGGTAAACTGATCAAGACAAAATGAAGTATCTATGCTTCGAACTGCTGCTCATGCTGGCACTCTGCTGAACCAAGTACTTCTGACACTACCACAAGTTTTGGTTCCTTGTGCCCTTCAAGGTACGTAAGCTATGAATTATGTAAAGTGCACCAAGTCCTCTGGTCCTCTTATATCCTATCACATGGTTCATCTACACTGAATCATTCCCTCGGTACCACCCTAAAATGAGATTATTTTCTTCTAAGTTCACAGGTTGTCAAAGAACCCCATGCTTTAATTGTTAGAAATCTTTACCTAGTCTCTTGCTTAAATTCTCTGATGGCCAGATTGCATTAATTTGTTCTTATGCTAGCATTGTTCTTTTGTTTCAACAATATTCTTTCACCCTTAATGTTCATTTTAGCCCTTTGAAGCACTCATACAGTACAGTTCTTCTAGACTCTCCTTCAACAAATATTTTAATCAGGAATGCCCTTGTACTGTATTTTGGTTTGGAGAAGTATTCTGTCCTCTCTGCAACCAAGAAAATAAAAAAACCCCTTGTTTTTCAGCTGGAATGTTTCATTAACAAAGTTTGTTCAGTGGCTGCAGAAACACTGATGCTGGTGCAGAAAAGCAGATGTTGCAGGAATTAGCTATTGAGACAAGCAGGAGGGCAGGACCTCTGCTTTGGGCAGCAGGGCTGGTTTATGCTGCTTTAAGAGTTTGCTGACCTCTTTGTCTCCAATTATAAAACAGGCTGTCAATGTCCCTCATTGCTCAAGGATCTCTTCTCTATGTGTGTTCCAAGTTTAGCTTTCATATATTCTTAGTCCCATTGGCCCCTTTGCCTATATCTTCATATTTATCATTATCCTTTCAAGACTTGATGTTAGAAGTTGATCTTGCTTTCAGGCCAAACTAACTCTCCTTCCCACATCATCATGTCTGTAGTGGCAACACTTTTCTCCTCATTTAAACAGTCAAGAGACTCCTCTTGTCTATATTAGTATTCTTTTCAAAGCCAATCTCAAATGCTTTTTGGCCCTTTTCACTGTATCCTTGTTTGTCCATTAGCCTTTCCTTCTTTTGGATTTTTGCTTACTTTCCATGTCCTTTATGAGGTGAAATCACAGACAGTTCTGCAACCTATTGCTCCCCACTTTTACATGTGATTTAGGGACATAACTTCCATCCACTTTCTGTCCCTTTATTTAAAAAACCCCCACATTTCCCCAATTCTTAAGATGAACCTAACAACTAGCTATTTCTATTTTTCAAAGTTGACTTGAACAACAGCAGAATGACACCAACTTCCAAAATTTTGGGGTCACAGTTATTTTAAAGCTAGGAATTCTGAGATTCTCATGTAGTTTTTAAATCCATAAATACCCTTGTGAACTTTACTTACAGTAGGAAGTTATTCAATTACAGGAGCAGATTAATTGCCTATATTATGTAATCTGAAGGCTAAACAGATCCAGACCTATTCATTTTTTGGTTTTCCATTTTTCCTGTCTTCCATCTTAAACAAATGTATTAAGGTGTAATAGATTAAAAGGAATAACAAAGGAATGATGCTTTATTTACTTTTTTCCCCCTATCATGTTAATTAACATAATGCTGTCTTCCATATCCCTAATGATGCAGTTGAGAACATATAAACACAAGCTAAGTTTAAAGCAACTAGCTTGGACTCTGTGACTAGCACAGAGGAAGAAGTGTGTGCCCCAGAAAAGGAACATTCACCCTGCTTCTAAATAGGTTTGTAGTCCGCATTAAGCTCATGTCACCATTTTCGAGCTAGCATTGTCAGCAGACTAGAGGTACCTTCAGTCTCACAGTGTACAGTGGAACTGTATAAACCCCTCCACGAAACTCATTTGCATTTTGTCATTTATGCCATTTTTGCTGTATTTAAATATGCATTTGAAAGGCCTTTTACTGTGTGCAGTACAGCGTAACCTTCAGTTCCCTCCTTTTTTATTTAGCATTTTATTCTACTAACTAATGATCAAGACGGAAAACCAGGTTAATACTGAATAATAATATGTGTGCATACACAAGTTCCAAACCCACCATTTAGTCCATTTCCAAACTGTGATGGAAATATTTGTTGGTCAAAAATGTATGTTTCTTCAAGTATGAATGGTGTAAAAACCACAATTGTGTGTATCTATCTTAACAGGTAGAAGTTGTGCATGGATTTTTAATTACTTTCAACAGAATTCCCTTTGCAGAAAATGGCAATATTGGACCTATATATTTTAAACAATACACAATCACTGTTTTCCAGATTCAAATAGTATATATTGGTTTTCTGTTGAGAGGCACATTCCACTCACTGTGTATAGGCATTGACCTTTATGTTAACACAGTTGTGCTTTTCCCACACAACTATTCAACACTAGACTCTTTTCTCTAAAAATGGCTGATATGGCATGTGAGACCAGTCCTAGAATATTTGAGGATACTCAAGGAGCACAGAAAAGTCACGCAATTGAAAACTGCAAAATTCCCTTTTTCATTGGTGCTTTCAATCTAGAAGACAAGACGAGACATGCTGCCAAAATTATGGCATGAAATATTCAGCTCTATTTTGATCTCTCTTTTTTCTCTGTGTCTTGTTTGCTAAAGATGATTTAAAACTCTGCTTGCTGAATCAAAAAAACAAACAGCTCATGCATACGACAGGCTGCCAAGAATGCAGGACCCTGCCCTTTGCTTAGCTCACAAGCAAGAAAAATCTCTTACAAGGATAGTGTCAGGCAGTATGCTGCACTAAATCTCATCGTCAGAAAATAACATTGGCAGCACAATCAGCTGCAAAAGGACTGCATGCAGAGCAGTAATTTGCAAAGAGCCCATCCTATCAGTTAGACTTCCAAAGCGACTTCGTGGTGACAGGCATCTGGTAAATCAATCTGGAAAGAATCCATGTTCTCCAGATAGCATCACAGTGTCATTTTGTGGGCCTGGGCTGAGGCAGTATGAGGAACATCGACGACGAAAACATTAGGACAAATGATTTGTTAATCATCCTGACTGTCATTCTTATTGCTTCTCCTTTTTTCCCCTTTATATTTATACTGGCTGTGAAATAATTGCAACACTGATGTGTTATCAAAGAATATGTAGCAATATATTTAATGATCAGTTCTTTATCTTCTTAAAATTCTACTGCCAGGAAAAAAAAAAAAAAAAAAGAAAAAAAAAATGAGACGAATTCCTTTGCTCTGTTAAGATTTTTCCCTTTCTGTGTACCCCATTAAATCCAGATTTACAGAGATATAATCTTGCAGGCCATTAAATAATCTGAAGGACTCTCTTCACAGACACCTTGAAATGGACTAGATGATATTATAAAAGAATCTCTTAAGGGAGTCTCAGACTGCATCACATTTTACATATCAGTTGAAAAAACTCCAGCTTGTATTTCCAGCAAAACATTTTGATTTGCTTCATGGTGTGGTATAAAAAGATTGGATCACAGGAGATGTGTTTTTTTTTTTTCACCCTGTAGATCCTGCAGTGAACATGGAAGTGAAGTCAGATATAAAACCATTACAAATTTGCAATTAATAAGAATAAAAATACCATTTCTGTCCTCAGTAATGTCAATGCCAGTTTGCCCATTGGTCTGCGAGGTAGACAAGTTTTCATTCTTTGAATATGTGCCAGTGTCTTTCTGTCTTTTAGAGAAATTGTACAGGCTATAAAACCAATTGCTTGGGTCACAGCAATTTCAACAGCAACAGAAAAAACCAGGATTTTGTGCTTTACAGTATCATAGTCTCAAGATTCTTTTATCTCTGAATGGCTTTAAATCTGTTTTATTTTTGTTATGTACTCCTTTATTACTTTTTGTAGATGTAGATCTGCAGCCTTACTAATTTATTATCAAAAGATTCACACCATAGCTCTTTCTTTAAAGTCGTAGCTTCTAAGTGTGTGATGTGAAAGCTGAAGTGACATTCATTTTACAATATTCACTTCCAAGACTCACATTCATGAAAAAAAGCTTGAATACAGCTACATGGAACAAAGGACTGAAATAGCATTTGACGAGGCTCAAGAATCATGGGTATCTATAACTTAAACTTCTTCCAAAGTGTTGGGAAATAGTTTGAAAACAGACAATATAAATGTTATACCTCTCTGGAGATGAACACAAGTATAAGATTAAATAAAGGAATAGTTTTGAAATTTCATTTGCATCACCTCTCAGTGTTGGTACCTCTCTCTGAGCATTTCAATGGGTCTGACTTGCTCCCAGCCCAAACATCTGAGACACCACTATGGCAATATTAAGCCCTGGATGAAATTAATCGTGGAAGAGAAGTAGGTACTGATTGTAAATCAAATTTAATGTAAGCTGTTCAAATCTTCAAGGGCTAGACAGCAGTGTTGCAAGAGTATTTTTAAGGGCAAATAAATAGCAACTTTTGAACGCAAATTCAAAGTATTAAGCTAGGATTTTTCTTGAAAGCATTTCAGTACACTGGAAAGAATGAAATTACTTCCCACTCATGTGGCTTTTCTTTTGGAGGTTTGTTTACCCACCTGATGGAGATAGAAGCATTTGAGTCACCATGATCTTTTCTAATTCTTTTATATCTGTCCTTGATAGAAGATGCATATTATGTCATGCACCTTAAATCAGGCCTTCATCTCTTCCTAAAGTTAAGACACAGCTAGAAGCTTGACAGCATTTTATACATGTTTTGGCTCCATTTTATGTGAGACTAGATTAATGCAAAGTCAAATTATCTCTGAAGTCTAATTACAAAGTTCCCGAGACTGTAAGATGCAGTAGCAGTTCATTTCTGGAGTCCTCACCTTTTCGGAAGCTTGGAAAGTTGCCCCTGACAAGGTGTCAAAAACTTTGCCACTGTTCATGACATGTGGTATTGCAAACATTTCACAAAGGCATACGTGTTACAGCTACATGGGTCACCACAGACTCTCTGTCTCCATGTTCTCTGTCACTGATGCCAACAGTCTCTGATTGATTCAAGTCTTTGCTACTGACTTCTGTTCCACTTCATGTTGGAGAGGACTCATGCTCCATCGGACAGAAAAAGGACCCCAAGAGCAGTGAAATGGAAAGGATCTGCAGTGTCACAAAGTGCTTCTCCATTTCCATCACCACCAGTAGCTCTTTGCTATGCACACACGAATCTGCAGAGCCAGATTTGTAGCCTTGGCTCCATTACTAGCTGGTGCTGTCCTCTCATCCTTCGATCCATCCTGTTACACGTACCACTTCATAGTCTAATTGTCTAGTTCTTCCTTCCCATGCTTCCTGAGTTCTGTGGGCCAAAAGAGTGCCAATTGTTCTCCAAGCCCAGGGTAAAAAATGCATATTTAGGAAAACTGCCTAGCAACTGCTTTCTTTAGTGCAAGGAGAGAGGCCATTTGCATAAGAAAACCTTCCAGCTGGAAGCCCGCAAAGACTCTGCTGGGAGTTGATTCTGTGACCAGACATCAAAGGAGAATTCCCGTTTAAGGACTGCTCCCTCTGGGTGGCCTTTCTGTGCTGTCCCCACCATCAGTGGGGGCAGTGTCGGGGCGCACAGAGTGCACCAGTGCTCTGCAGCAGCCAGGAGATGCCACTCCAGTATCTCACTGTGCTCCTAGAGATCTGCTGCTGATTTTGTTCCCACATCATCTTTTCCTCACGCTGTGCACATCACACATCAAAAAGTCAACAGTTTCAGCTGCTAACCTTTGGAGTTCTGTAAATTGCTTTGCAGATTGCCTGCCAAAAGTGACAATCTGTAGCACTGCAGTACAGTGTCTCCAGATATTTACACGTGGTTCCTCCCATAATTACTAAAAGGCATTCTTAGTCTGCACAAAGACCTAGCCCAGGAAGAGAAACTACAGAAATTACTTCATCATTTCTCTTGCCGTTCTAGGACTAGAAGTTGCTGATAAACTTTTCACTTTCTAAAGCCCTGGACAAAACATTGGCTCTAGTAAAGTCAATGGAAATAGCCTCCACCAATATTCCAAGTACAATCCAGCAAATTGTGAACAGGGATGGGATTGAGGACATGGCTCTCTTATGTGCTAATCATCTAAACAACAGTTAAATCGCTTCAGCACCTGCAAAAAATAGCTTTGTACAGCTCTGCTGCTACTTAATGGAATGAGGCGATTACGATCAGAGTTCTGCAAAGCTCTCCAAATTGCAGTTCCTAAGGCTAATTTCAATGTGTGAATCATTGCTTTCCTGCAATTTATATCCATATGTGTGGTTATTTTTGAGAATGATTCAGTTTTGTATGTATAATTTCTAAAGGACTTTTTAAGTTAATGAACATCTGTGCTAAGAGCCCCTCAACAGAAAAGCTTGTGTCAGCCACTGGTGACGATGACTGTGTAAACTTCCTGTTATCCTATAGGCGTGCATGTGGATCCTATGGGTCTTACCAACTGCATACTGCAGGAGTAACCAGCTGAAAAGCACTCCATTAAAATGCTTTAACAATGGGGTGGGAAACCCAAAACTTCCAGCCATTTGAAAACTGTAGTATCTCTTTTATAACCAGAATGGAACCAAATACTAAATTCTCTAAGCTTTTAACAGAAGCAAAGCAAACAGAGGAAAAATTTCCATTTGAAAATTTCCAAACACTTTTATATTTTGATTGACACATATTCAACACTTTCAGGTATAGTGTAGTTCAACAGGATTTTTGCATAACCTATGTGTCTAGGTACTGCCTCCTGGCTTGAACTTTTTTCCTCAAGATGAACTTATTTCGTGACATGCTGCATGAGAACCACCTTGGTGTAAATCTAGTGGTGGTGGATTTACAAAGGAAAAATTAGGCACTGAAATTCAATGGGTAATCAAGTAACTGGTCACAGCAACAAGGACACTTTGCTTTAGTCTGTCTTTTAATCAGCTTAATTTTTCAACCTAGTTATTATGGGTTTTTGTTTCTACCCTCTCTACACTCTTTGATGTCACAGACTGAAGGAGAATGTACTCCAGAAGCCATGAAGTTGTCTTACCATTTGCATATTTAAAGCGAAAGGGGGCTTAAATCTGGCCAAGTGAAGTTGCCACCACCTCCCAGTTAAAAGTCTCATTTTCTGTATTACCAACTTGTTATTAATGCTGCAAGACAGAGTTTAGTAAGAACTGACTATTAATGCAGCACACTACACATGTTGGACATCTCATGTTCCTTCTCCTAACACTAATAAGGAAAACTTTCTTGGACTCCCCTCTTAGGATCTGTGTCGGTGAAAACAGATGAAAACAAAAGTGCAAGTAGGATCAATAACCCTGATGTGAAGATGATGAGGAAACTTCACTTAGGAAGTGAGTATATCTACAGCTGTACTAAAAAAGATGGAGCTTGTTCTTGCTTGAGACAAAGCTGAAATTAGGTTTTCTGTGAAGAACTGAGAAAGTTAAACAGTTGTAATCCCAAACAAAACCAGGAGTTGAACCAGTAGTTGTGTAAACTGGGGACAGAGCATGCCTCCTGCACAGCACAGAATGTAATCTGGCATGGGCAAGTAGCAACAGGTATCAAGGCATGGTGCTCATCCTTTGCCATCAGGATAATGCCATGTCCTGGTGCATACCAGTTTCTAAATGCTGACATTGCAGTGACTTTTAGGAAGTCCTCTAAAATAATTAGGCCTAATTCTGCTTGTGATTATGTTACTTTAAGTTCAGAGCTACTGCACTGACTTCAAGGCAGCTAGTTTGTATTTACATCCCTCAAGCTGGCCTATTATTTCCTGTATTGTTTCCAGTTGCATGAAATCGTCTGTGCATGTCCTCCAGGGCTGCTGGAACCCTCTGTCCTCCCCAGCACTACACATGATGCAACAAGCCTCTGACGGAGGAGGAAAGCCGAGAAGTCCATGTAGGGAAGCAGATAATTTCCTTTTGAGCAATGGGTGCAAAAATAGCAGCTAATAAAAAGCCTTCAAACTGTGCCTTCAAACTGTGACAATTCAATACACACACCTACGAGAATGCCTTGACAAGCTGCTTGACTTCCCAGTAACTCTTTCTTGTTTTCTTTAGTGCAGCCTCCTCCAAACTCCCACACACAGGTATTCATCTCTGTAGTGACAGCTGAGACCTGCAGGTGTTTGCTGCTCTTGCCCTTTCAGAATAGACAGACACTTGTTCCTCACTGTAAACATTTGTATCATGGTGTTTGCCTGGCTAGTTACAGCCCAAATAATGATAAACCAGCCTTTTCTTTTTTTAGCCCCTTGCTGTCATGCATTAATTCTCTTTGCAAATAGGCATTAGGTACTGGAAATAGCTCTAGCGAGATGACTCTCTGGTGATTATTTTACTAGCCTTATCTTTTAGAAAATATTTCATAGAGTGTCACCAGAAAAGTATATCATGCAGTTGCCAGAAATACATTAGATTCGTAAATGAAGAGAGGGTATGGCTAGTGGGCAAGATGCTCTTTCATTCCTTTAATACTAATGTTATGTCACTATTCTTCAAACTGCTACTTTGGCCTTGCTAAGGAACAGCAAAAATCAGAATCAGAACTGTTTACAGAGGGCTGCAACACTTACAACTGTCAAAATGGTTTCTCAAAAGGGGTCTTCACCTTTTTTATGTAGTAAGAACATCCAAAATCCATGTATTTTTAAAATAGGCCTGGAATGGCAAATTGCATAATCATTAGTTTTTCTGGAAGTCTGACTCGAAGGCTAAGGAGTTTAAAAACTTCTCCTGTCTTAACGGAAAGTGTATGGGAACTCTGTGTTTTAAAAAGACAAACATTCCAAAATACTTAATGTTAGCATTAAACAAAAATTATCAAGAAAACATTAGGAAATAAAGCTACAAAAATCTAGGTGAAGCTTCCTTACAAACCTTTCTCATTCCATCAGCTGTTTACTTTTTGGTACCCTGATTCTGTTTCTTTAGTTCGTTACTCACCACCAATTTAGACAAGATCTGAATGTTAATTAAAAGAAACCCAAAAGAGAACAACACAGACCCCAAAGAAGCCAGAAAAATAAAAGAGAAACACAGTCTTTCTCAACCACTAGAGGTACAAAATGTGCCAGTATGAATTGCAAAGTCATTCACTGGGGGACTGAAACCAAAAACTTAGGAAAAACAAAAGGGATGTTCTTCATTTGGAAGGAGTGGAAGATGAGAGTGGCCCAGGGCACTGTCTGACAATACAGTTAACAAGTGCCAATGACACAGACTATGTGAGTCTAAGATGTACTATGCAGCACGTTTTCATTAGAGGCTGGGAGGTACCTCTAATCCAAAAATGGGAAAAATCTGATTTGGCAAATACCACTCACAGTTCTAGCAATGTCTGTACCAGAAAGAGATACAGAAATTGCTATTTCACACACTGAAAGTCATTGGAGAAGGCTAGTATGAGGGGAAAAAACATGAAGACACTTTTTTTCCTGACAGTGGGCCTTCTTTAGTCCTCCAAAACAGTCTGACTTTAGAAAGACAGGAGTACTTTCTCTAAATACAATTGAGATTTAAAGGCTGAAAAGGGAGTAGAATAATGTGATCAAGTAGGTGTCTATTGCTCATGAGTTAATTCAGGTTGCTGGATTTAAAAAACAAAAATTGCAGCTGTTAGGACAGAGAAGCTGTCATGCAGACTTCTGAGGAAAGCACTGGCAGCACAGGATTCTACCTATTTGCAGCACCCACTTTGAGAGAAGGGGCTGTGTGACAGGACAGGAGTGATTCAGGAGTTAAAAATCCAGGCTTCAGAAAAACAAGATTGCTGCTATCCAATTCTGTGGTATACCTGAGAGGTATTTGAGAAGAAGCCTGCCAGCATTTTGCAAGCTGCACCTTATTAACTTATTCAACTGAAGTCTTTCTTCAGGACTTGCCTTTTTGTTTTCCCTCTTGTGGTATGGTTTGGTTCTGGATCATCTTTGGCTCCCACACTGCTCTAAGGCATTGAGGATAGGCAAAATGGTCAGATGTGCTCCGACGGGCATCACCAAATGCAAGTTATGCCACAGGCTGGTGCAGCTGGCTTGGGCCCACATAGCTTTCTAGAATTTGCCAGTTCAGAAGGTGATTTTCACAGAAAAGTCTGATGGGGATTGCTGTCACATCTTGCTGTGTGTCAGGTGTGACTGACTCCCTAAGATCTCTCAGGAATTTTTGCCAAGCATAATTTCTCTTTAGGGGCTTAGGACACTGTTGAAATCTCTTTTTCCCTGGCAGACTAGAATTTTTACGGGGATTGGTGTCTTATACAGAAGAGACTAAAGTACTAGTGAGTGTTGGTGTTTTCCCCATAGCATGATGAGGTCTCACGTTCTTGTTGCTTGTACCCTTAACACCTACTGTGTGGCTTCCTTCAAGAGTGAAAGACTTAGGCTCAGTACTCTGTGTCTCTTCTTCCAATCTGACATACTATGCTCTCTTTAAATATCAAAACAGGGTACAAAATGTGGAGAGGATTTTAAAGAGAAACAAAGTCACTGAAATTTATACTGAAACACATCCTCTTAAGTCTTCTGCCCCATCTGTACCAGAAGTGAAGGAAACTAATTTGCGAACCTCTCTGTAGTTTTAGGGAAAACTGGGCCTAAAGGAAGATGGAAACCTCACTAGCCTAGTCTTTTGACAGAGTTTTGAGTGGTTTGTGCAAGTGGAGAAAAGAAGTCCATATTTTATCCACTGTTGTTGTGCTGTTGCATAAAGGCAAGTAGGTTATACAATAGCTAAATAGGGATTACACAACTGAGCTCCATAAATATAAATAAGAAACAGAATCTCTGTCCTGCACTGGACAAACATGAAAATGGGGAAGGGTGAAATTCTGGTCCTAATGAAGCTAATGGCAAAGCTCTTGCTTAGTCTGGTGAGATCACAGTTTCACCCGAAACCTTGGCTCAAGCCTGTAGTTGGCTGACCAAACTGGATATTTAAAGCATATCCCTGTTAAGTTCTTCCAAGTACTGGGATAAGATGACTTCTACTTTTTTTCAAGCTTTTTGCTTATGATTAAGAAATATTGAAATTATTTTAAGACCAACTACTCACTTGCAAAGTACCAAGCAATCACTTGCAAACCTGAACTGGAAGCCTAAAAAGGCCCTGATACATTATCTCTGAGTGCAAGAACAAGTAATAAAAAAGTAGTTCTTCCCAGGCTTCAGTGTCACCACTTAAAAGCACTGAAAGCTACTTTAAAGCACTACCTGGGTATCTGAGAGTAAGATAAGAAACCCTGACCTGTGGGGGTAGGAAATCTAACAACAAAACCCAGATATCACCAAAACAAATAAAAGTCCCTAATAAACCTGAGACCTAAGCTGTGCAAGTAAATAAATTTGTGAAAGGATCTTTTGTGCTGTAAGGATTGTAGTGCAGCAGTGTTGCTGGAGCTGTTTGGCTCACGGACCAAACCAATTACTTAACAGTTGTTTTACTTTGGCCTGGGGTGTACAGCAGTTCTGGGTAAGAAAAACCATCACAGTTTCTTCATGTCCCCAGGCTCATCTGGTCTGAGTATCGAAAACTATTGCTGTTACATTGGATGCTAGCATGTACATCAGGACCTCCCCCTACAAGATTCCTGCGTGATGAAAAAGACAGAAAAAAGGAAGGGGAAGAAAAAAGGGAAGATTGTGCAATCAGGGTCACACATCACACATGTTCCCAGTCCAAGGGTTAGTTCTCTCCCCCTCTTCCCTGAAGCATCTCTTAACAGCTGAGCTGATTCAATGTAGAATGTCATTAAAAATCTAGCAGTGCACAATGACTCGGGATCATCCTTATCTTACAGAAGCAAGCTATAAATAATCATCTTGGGCAACTCGAACATCATGACTGAGTGGCAGGATCCAAAGAAACCAATTCCAATGTATTAAAACCCACAAATGATGAACCATTTCTTGCAGAACTTTTTGGAATTGTGTAAATCTCTCCAACATGCATCAGATACAGCTGTCAGGATTGGGGATGAGTGGCTTCTCTGTGAGCGATTAAGCCTGAGCAGTTGAAAAGACTTAGCCTGCTATAAGCAATTAGGTATGGTAAGTCAGTGCCATTCCAGTGTTATCACTGACTTAGGCCTGCCAAGGATGCAATTCTCCAGGTAGCCTTCTGGGAATTCATCATTGCCTTGAATTTTTCATGACCATCTTCTGACCAGCCCACATATGTCCCAAAAAGGGCAGGCCAAAACTTCACAGGCTCAACTCTAACTTCCAATTTTTACCAACTGTGAAATATGGTGGCATGGCAGGCTGTGGCTCTGTCCCTCCTCTGCACTAGTTAGAAGCCAGCTGGAACATGAGGGGCCAGAGAAATGATCCTTCTTCTTTTTCTTACAACAAGAAGTTTCTTGTGTAGAACAAGTAACTACCCAACTTGAAGTTTCATATCCACCCATCACTCTGCAAGCTTATATCACCAGTTTGGATGGGGCCATGCTGTTTTACATCATTCCCTCTGACACTCATTTACCTCTTTCTCCCTTCATTCGCATTTGTGTCTTTCACTAACACCTCTCTACAATTACCTTTCCCACCTTATTTGTTCCCTCTCTCATATCAGTGATGCATCCTCTTCACACTACTACCTCTTTCTTCTCCTTTGTTACACCTTGGACTTCACAGAACCCCTCCTTGACCTCAAAAATAAGTGATGATAAGGAAAAGAAGAAGGAAAGAAGAGAGTGATTCTTTATGAGAGGCAGTGGGAAATACAATGTACGCTTTAAATGAGATCCTTTAAGAGGTGTCTAAGGACTATCCAGGTTGCCCAGAATTTCCTCAACTCCTGCTTCTGCCAGGTCATGGGTGTTGTTCTAAATTTGTGTGTCAGTGGGTAGAAGCTTTGCTTGAGCACTCATGTGCAAGACTCAAGGATTAAACCCAGAGGTACATTAGCAGGTAAGCTGATGCCAGAATCCATACGATCACATGCCTGAGCCAGGCCTCAGTGGTCTCCAGGAAGACCATATGACCACTGAGCTTCTATCCCTTTTTGCAGGTAGTTTTTATGCAATAGGGGGAGTTACTGGCTTTTTTTCCCAAAAATAAGCAAAGCATATATTCAAAAATGCTGCCTGTGACTATAACAACCTTTGCAAACACGTACTGTTCTGCATATACATTCATTTTTAAGTGTAACAACTAACATGGTAAACACTGAAGTATGAAACAGAGACACGACTTCAGCCCCAACAAGTGGTGCAAAAATGCAATATGCAAAATCAAGAAACCTTAGCCTCTGCTCACCAATGTTCTTTAAAGCACAGAAGAAGTTATTACCATCCTGTACATTTTTTTCAAGCTCTGAAGTGCAGTCATGCTTGTTTTACATTGATCAAATAATTCAAAGTGCCAGTTTCCAAAGTGACAATATATAAGAGGAATCTGGATAATATATTTACTAAATATTAGGTTTGTCTTTGAAAGGAAAGAAAATTAACAGGGAAGGCTGTTACTTATGAGCTTTTAAGTGAGTCTGTGTTCAGTAATAATTTTCAAAAGTGTAGCTTCCTCTACTCTGTCTAACCTCAGCCAGATGTAGAGACCATCTCTTCCCAGGCATCCCACTAACACTGATGGTGAGGTGACACTGTCCTTTATTAATACAATCCAAACCCAGTGGCTAAGAAAGGAACAATGAAAAAGGAATAAGGAATTCACTGGCAACAAGTCATGTGAGAGTCAGATACAAAACATGTGCTTAAAGATGATGAGCTTATCTTACAGGAAAAACTCTAGGGTTTGTAAATTATCAGCTTAATCATGGATTGCCCTCCCCAAGCCACAAACACCTGACAGGTTCAGTTCCAATTGTGAAATTACAAATGTGATAGCAAACAGCAAATGGTATCAACAACACGACTTACCACATAGCACAAAGACTATATCAACAACAGTGATTAATGCACACAGTTTGTTTATCCCAGCAATCTTAGAAGGTGCAAAATTTAGATGTCACTTTATGGCAACCAAGCTCAGGGAAAACAGTCAGAATGAAAAAGACCAACGGGCTACTCTTACCCTCTGCAAAACAATTCTTCAACATTAAGAAGTAGGACTAAAATTCTGGCTTAAGGTAGAAAAACTTTCAGGTGCTGAGTATATAACACCTGCTCACCTAGTCTCTTCTTGAGCAAAATAACTGGTCACTGCTGCTGCCCAGTACTTACATTTCTTCTAGTTAACTGAAGCATTATACAACTACTCCCCAAAATTACCATTTCCATTTTTCTTAGCAGTATTTAAGAACATATTTTAATAGCTTCAAAGTATTGGGCCCAATTTGATTACCCACTCTTCCTTTTCATCTGCTGCTTCTTCTTCACTAAAGCCGAGCAAACACACAAATTTTTTGCCCAGAGAAGACCTTTCTGTGATTTAGAATCTAAACCCAACATATATAAACAACAAAACATGACAGTCTACTCTGATTAACTCTCCAAATTTACCAAAACCTTTTAACTCAGAACCAGGTTCTCCATATGCTAGGCTCTAAATTACCTGACAGACAGATAGTTAAGTGTAAAAGCAGAATCAGTCACACCAATGTGGTAAAAAGACTGAATAAGACCTTGCTTATTACTTATTATAGCAGTTCACTTACCCGATAGTAATCCGTGCTGTACACATCTCTAGACATCCCAAAATCCCCAATCTTCACCAGTAGGTTTTCACCAACCAGACAATTCCGGGTAGCAAGATCCCGATGCACGAAGTGCTGTGATGCCAGGTAAACCATACCAGAAGCAATCTGCTGGGCAATGTGAAGCATTTGGGATTGGGTCAGCTCAGCAGGACGATTTCCTTCTGCCATCAGTCCTGCATCAGGTCCATGTGCCCTGCACCAAAACACAAGCTGGTGAACTGACAGGCCACTTGTAAGATGGAAATGTGAAAGGCATTAGTGAGTCTCAGACCACACAACTCCATCAAAAGGGCTATAAATTCCTTGGAGGACTAGGGAAAAATTTGTATCTTGGCTTTTTTTATTTACTGTTTTCCCTCATTGTGTGAAAGATAGGTGGTGTGAAGAGCATTACAGACAGGAATATATATTACTCAAGGCATATGAGGCATATGTGTTTGCAATAATACCCATCTGTCAGAAAGCATCACCTTTCTCCTATTCCATTCTAGTAATCTTTTCTGGAGAAAGGCTGGCAAACGAACCTGTTTAGGAACCAAGGGAAAATCTTATCACTCTGTAAGAGTGAAAAACAATTGAGGGAAAGGCAATGAAGTGGTATGCATAGCATCACTTTTCCTGTGACTGGCATTCCTTGATTTCTGCAGGGATACAGGCCACTGACCCCTCTATCTTTTCTTAAACAAGAAAGAGCTAACTTCCTTCTCCATCTGAGAAACAAGGGCAGCAATTTTAAATTTATACATCTAATTTCCTATCCAAATGCACAGCAGGAAAGGATTTTTGCTTATTTCATCACCAAGGGTGAGTCCTGCCTGAGACTAGAATTCTTGACAATAGGAGGAGGACACAAAACACACACTGTTTGGAAAAACAGCTTCAGAAATATGAGGTTTTTAAGACCTAGCAAGTCCCTTAGAAGCAACAATTAACTGATTCATGAGAATACTTGTATGCACTTCAGGAAAAACAGAGATATTTTGCACTAGGAAAGCCCAATGAAGTACTGAGACACATGTGCTTCACCCATCTTAGCTATGTGAGCTCTGGTATGCATGTACATCCCAGTATCTTGAAGATACAGATAGAAACATTCATATGAACAAAGTTTTACAGGAAGAACTACTAGCTAATTCTTATCCAGTCAATGAGGTCATCTGGCAATCACTCCTCATTTGATACAGCTTATAATGTTCTGAATATCCTTTTCCATCCATTCTACTTTTCTGTGTTTTCAGAAGCCTTTTTTTATTCCACTCCTGAAAACTATTCTTTCAAAGAGACCACCTCTCCTCTTCCCTTCTCAACAGAGGTGAGGCCTTAATTTGTTTCTAGGGTAAGGGCACAGGAGTTTAGAAAAGAGTTGCAAATTAATCAAAATCTGTGAGATCAAATCTGACATTACCAATTAGAAATATGATATTAAAATTGGCCCAAGGGAAGAATTTCATGAGCAAAGTGACAGATGTGAGAAAGAAACAAAGGAGGGTGTGTAGCATTGATGGGACTGCATCTGGTACCAGGCAAAGCAGCTCCCTGCCACAGGGTACGTACAGGCAGACATTCATCTGGTCTAGGCTGATGGGGGGAATAAATGAGAGGATATGAAATCTTCAACTAAAACCTATAAGCAAATTCCTATTGAAAAATACTGTACCTTTATCATGCATGGATTTTTTTAATAAGTATTCTCAGACGTGAACCTCTCAGCTGCTAAACTACAGAAGTGTTCACCTTGTGCTAGCCTCCCTGAGGATGCAGTCTGTATCTAATGGAATTTGTAGATTATGCCTAACATTCCATCCAGGTTGCTTGTCCTCTTGGTGCTGGCCATAAATGAGGTGATCTTCAGTGTCTGCAACAGCCAGGAACATTGACAGATAATCTCTGCAGCCACATCATCCACTAGTCAGACCAAGCACTGGGCAGGCATGAGTTTGTGGCTTTAGTTCTAGATCTGAACAGCCTTTGGCTGCATGCAGGCAGCCAGGCTCATTCGGGTTAAATTTTCAGATCAATTTTTCCCCAACAGCCTTTGGTGGCGCTGCAGGGTAAGAAATACGGAACAGCCCACTTTGCTACAAACCTCTGGTCTGCAGCACAAGCTGCAGAAAATGTGAGAAGAATGACAAATTGGAGCTTAGGTTTAACAGCTTGTCCCAGCATAATCATTTTATGTTCTAAAGACAAGGGATGATTAATAATCTTTTTTTTTTAAATGAAGGCCTAAAGTAGGAAATATACTGTCTGCTAAACTACTTTTCTGTACAATAATTCAAAATCACAGTTACAAGGTAAGAAAAGGCCAATCAAAAAGAATCAAGGCATAAGTATTTCTTATGGAATAAGAAATTTTTTCTCATCAGCTGAGAATCTGGCTTCTTCTAATGGAAATTCAGTGTTCTGAAAATGTACTAGGATGGCATCTAGGGAAACTGCATTTCTCTCCCGATTCACAGCAGAAGATGCAAGCAGACAACTGTAAATGCCCTGAATTCTTAAATATTCTTAAATCCTTCACCAGAGAGACAATCACTCTGGGAAATGTAGTGTTTGCTCTGCATCTCGAGTTCAGATCCCAGTTTCTCTGTCCAACCTGTAAGCCCTGCCAACAAGGGAGGATGCTAGTTGATGTCATTTGTTTTTCTGGTGTGGCTATTTTTTCAACAGACAATAGAAAGACAGCAAACTCATTTCACATATGCTATCAAAAAATTGCATAAATAGTGGCATTAGCAATCACACTCATTTCAGTTATATAGAAAATATGAACCCATTTAATGGGACGTAAGTTTTGATTATTTTACAGCTTTGTTAGAGATATCTTTCCGAAATGGTGGTATTCCTAGCTATCTTTAGCAGGAAAGACCTCTGTATGTTGAAATATCTTTGTGATATCTATTGATAAAATTACAGAGTAGACATTGAAAGAATAGTCTCTTATATTTTTAACACAGGAGCAAACACCATCTCTTAACTTTTTATTTTTATGTCAACGAGTGTAGGCTAGTAGAAATGGCATATAAATGAGGCCTCTGTTCATAACTTCCTGGATCATGGGTTACCTATTATTGTAATCTTAGGTGTCATCTATGTATTTATGACTGCTTTACTGCCAAATTTCAATTTCCTATACACATTCCTGAACAGCTTTATGAAATAAAGCCCTAATCTGGACCCCAAAATGTAGCATTTTCCTGTTCACAGAAGTTTCCAAGGCTCAGAGTTTTCTTGCTCCAGATTTATGGCAGTCTTTCCAAAATACTGAGAGGAGGGAAGAGAAAAGGGGTTAGACTTCAGAAGCTCTTTGACGCCTACAAATAGCGATAGGTGTTGAGTGGGATCTTCCAAGTGCTACCAGAAAGCCGGTAAGAAAATGATTCCTTCTGTAGGATTTATAACCAAACATTTCAGAATACACTGAAATATATTGGAAAAAATATTTTTTTGGTTTCCATTTTTTTGGTACAAAGCTTGATTCAATTCAATTCAAACAGGCAAAGAGACAGAGCCCGACATCCCAGTACAAAAGATGAGAGTCATACAATTTATTTTCCTAGGTGTCAGCATTTTCCAGCGATAGTTGTTAATTTACCAGTAACACCTACCTTCTCTGCCCACTTTTGGCTCAGGGGCACAATATATGTTCATGAATTTACCTGAGGAATTTGTTAAGATCTCCGTGCTTCATATACTCAAAGACCATGATGAGCGGATCACCCTCAACACAGACACCATAGAATTTGACAATGTGCTCATGTTGCAGGTTAGTTAGTAGTTCTGCCTCACGGTGGAAGTCCTTGCGGGCATTGTCACTGGCATCCTTCAGTGTCTGGTGGAGAAAATGAAAATGTAAGGAAGGACAGATGTTCACAGAAGGTAGGGAACATGTGGGACAGCCCTGTAAGGGTGAGATAAGGACACAGTACAGCACAGAGGATGGACAAAGTACTTTCTTAAATTCTTTCAGAAATGCAGAAATCTTGAAGTGCAATTAAATAATAGCAGTACAATTTTCATTCTCCTGCCACGTTATCCCAAACAACCACTTTTCTTGTAAGAGAATGTATGAATAGTCATGCTCTCGCTGTGACAAGTGTTTTCCAAACACAGAACAAATGAACTGATCTCATCCAAAGAATATACTAGTACACAACTGGTTTGTATCCTTTAGCATTTAACTCAAGCAACCCCTAGTATCTTGTTGGTATTTACCTTTCTTGTTAGTTCTTTAAAATAAAACTCTGCTTGTTTAAAATATGTGGTGGTAATGTGGATGCATTCTTTATGTATTGCTGATGTTAGCCCCTATGCTGTGCCATACATTAGGTAGATTTACATGAGGGTATGTCCCTAGACCAGAACTTATAACCTGAGACTTCAGCCAGAAACTCCTTTGAAATTCTGCAAATCTACTCACATGCCTAAGAGTAGGCATACGTATAAATAACTGGAGGACAAATCCTAAAGTGATAGACAGGGAAGAAAGCAGATGCAGAGAGGAATTCTGGGGTATCAATTTTTCTCACCCCCTTTCATTTATATAGCTCACATATTTTTAATTTTGAAGGAAATATATCAACACTGGATCAAATAGGAGGCTTAAATGTTGTATAATGAAATAATACTAATTTAACTGTCACGCATAGGCAGTTTCAGATTTCTCCTTACAAACTACATTTCATGAGCAAGAAAACACTTTCGTGCACAAAAAAACCCCCAAGTTCTGACACCAATTAAATGAGGAATAATTATAATTGACAATAAACCACTAATAGACTCTATATTCAAGAGGTATAGTGGTTGCACTATACTAATTCAAACAAATATTTTTAAAACCACAAGAGAAAGATGGCAAGTTACCAACATTCACAATTTATTCTTCACAGAAACTGCTATCTGGGCTCTGTACCTCTGGATTTTAACAATACCTAGGTTTAATACAAAGGAAGATAAGACACAAAGGTAGTGGCAATGTTTAACTAAAGATTTCTTTCTCCTGGCCATCTAATCACTTTATTTTCTTTCCTGAAAGATCTGTAAAGAGCATGGAACCAACCACACTCATCAGAACAGAAACAGAATAAGTTGATATTCTCCAATCATTCTTTCAACAAACTGACTTTTTAGCTGCAGTAGGAATAGTTTGTTCAAGCTTTTTCTTCAACAGGGACAATTCTGTCCACTTTTCTAGCATTATATGTATGCATGTATGAAGAAGAGTCTAGAAAATGACTGTTGGAAAAAATACATGCTTTACTTGTGATACCGCAATCCTGGGTCTTAAAAAATTAACAGCTACCATAATAAAATTCAGATGGGGGACAAGGAGTAGGGCAGAATGGATTGCTGTCTTCCAAGTTCAGAGGCTTTTCTCTGTGGATTTCAGGCTCTGTGGATCCTAGAGGCAAAAGAAATCACTCATGCCTTAGATGTCCCTTCCCTGAGGAAGGTACTTATGAATCTTAACATGCCTTCAGGCTCAGAATCCAATAATGATGCAACAAGGATATTGCATCATCAAGGCTTCACTATCCACAATGTGTTAGTATACACAGCTCTATCATGGATATCAAGTGTGTTGCCCGCCATGGTCCACACACAATTATATCTGGACTGAGTGAGGACTGGAACTGAAGTGTTTTCCAATACTTCCAGGCTTTGGGATCATGCTTTAAGATGATATAGGCACCAACCTGCAGTCCAGTGTATGCTATATATACTGAAATCACTGGTAATAGTTCTGTTGTCCCTTGAGTTTCCTCTGGCGGTTTCATATATGAAGTGATTGGACTGTAATTCGTCTCAACAACAGAATTAGAAAAACAATTCATATAAAACCCATTTTTAAATAAAAGCAATCTGGAAAAGAACTGACAGGGAGAAGCAGAGGCTGATCGTCTTTCCAGCAGGCTCTTTCCCTGGAAAGACACTAAAAATGCTGACAGCTCTGTCCTGTGAGGATGGCATATTGTATACTTGAGAAGACGCTTTTTATCTCACAGAAACAGCAAAATTATCATATGACAACAGTTGCCATGGCAATTCCACATTTTCTGTCAAACAGCAAAATGCAGAAAAGTCTAAAACTCAGGTGAAACTCAGGCAGGGTTTCTACTACCATGGGGTGACTAGAATTTCTGTCACCCACCATTGCAAAATCTCCTTTTCATTATTTCATGCAGTGCACAGAATAGACACAATGCATGAGAGAGAGCTGGCACAGTCAGGCAAGGAGGAGACTGGAAGGTGAAAAAATTAATAAGTATGTAGAATTTACATAGAAATGACATTGACTAATGCATTTAGCTTGTTCTCACTGCAAGGAAAAAAAAGAAAAAAACCTAAAATAAAGCCCAAAGAGCACAAAGAGAGAAAAGACATATTAATTATTATTATCATTACTGACAAGTATGCCAAAGCTCTGCATACAAAGCACTTTCATCAGTCGACAGGAGGTTTTCCCAAGTAAGATCTGAGATTGAATCACATGGACTTTCCAGCCATTCAGGCCCGCAGTTAAAGAGGAGGGACAAGCTTCCTTGGGAAACAGAGGGGTCCCTGGCTCTAACAGGAGCTCCACATCTGCCATGTTCATCCTTGTAACAGTCAGACCACCAGCCCATGCTTACTCTCCTCCACAGAGCCCTTGCCCAGGGGTATCAGCACACAGTGTGGTCTGGCCTGCACTCTGCAGTGAGTGTGAACTGCCACCCTGACACCACAGAGCTGCCTTCATGGGCAAGGCAGAGCAACAGCAGGAGGATGGGGCTGTCACCAACATCAGGTAGCCACTCTCAGGACAGCTACCTGATTACTACTACTACTTTCTTCTGTTTCAGTCTTCCCCTACTAAATCATTGCTACTGCTTCCCATCAACATACAAGAGCTGATTGGTATGTCTGCTCAAGAAATGAAGGGGTGATTTTGAGCCTTCTCAGAACTGAAGGTCTGAAGAATTGGAAACCTTTGGTTTTCCTGTGCAGGTGCCATGGAAGCGTTCTTGATTTCACACACACAGCAGTCTGCTAGCTGAGCAAAACCGCCCAGGGGAGCCAGAGGCAGCTGCAAACCTGTGCCTTGTCAGCCTCACCTCCCACTCTGGACAGGCTAAACTAGTGTAAGACTATGCCTGGGGATCCAGTCCTATGGGGAGACAGTACTGAGCCAGGTCTGAACAAACACAGCAAAATGGGCCCTCAAGAAAACAGTAGTTTTTCCTTCCTCCACTCTCTGTTCTTTAAAAGTGCCTGCAGCAAATGGTGAACTGGTAAGGTGTGCTATGGGGGCAACACTAGTACAATGCCCAGGCTCATAGGTTTTGTCCTATGGACAGTATTTCCAAACACTCTGTGTGGCCCCCAAAAAGCCCACACTAATCTAAACCAATTTAAACAAATTGTCTTTCTCCTCTTTAAAGGAGTGAAAGCTCAAGCTCTTTTGCATTTTATGCTAAGCCTGATCTTTTTTATCTTCCCAGATTTTTCTGGGCCTCTTAGCTCCTAAATAATTTGCTGCAGCAACATCAGCATTTTGGATACCAGCAGACTGAAAAGAAGAGAACATGTTGAGTTAGAAGGAGGGATGCTCAGGGCCAGGCATGAGACATACAGTTTTCCAGCAACTGGCAGGCACAGGGAGCCAACAGGAACCACTAGCCAACCTGACCCACACTGTGCAGGTGAGGCTGTGCCTCCTTGTTGCTGAAATCTGCCTGGCACCACCTTACTCTTCAGCAAGTACCTATTTCCACTTGGGCTCACCAAATCTATTTCACAGTGATGGGTGTGTTCTGATTTTGCCCATGGAGCTGAAGCTCTCTGAAGTCCTTGTTGTGAGTCAAGGGGAGCTGCTCATTGCTGCTGCCATCCAGGTCTGCTTCTCTAAGACTAAAATGGCCAAATCCTTTGCTCAGGGATGGAGTCCAGACACAGTCCTGCACTGGAGTGCAGGATAACTCTCTGCAAGCCAGTGGAGGTCCCTTCCCTTGACCTCCACTGTGACTGAAGGATACCTGTTATCTGTGGCTGGTAACCACAGTGAAAGAGACAAGTGTCAGGCAATTAACCCCTCAGTTATATGAGGATAAGTCCAGTGGCTCAGTTCACCACAAAATTTGCTCTGTGACAACAGCCAGAGTCACATCTTTAAGAACCAATGACAGAAAAATAAAACAGGCATAACCTGTTCCCAGAGATAATTCTCCCCACAGCCACCTGCAAAATTCTTATTAAGGACACCATAAAGAGAGGATTTGGTTAAAAAAATTAAAAAATAGTATGACAACTTCTCCAGAAAATGGATAGATTTGTCATCTAAATCTATGGAGACATATGTACCTTTAAAGGCTGAATGCTCTTCCATTTGATTTACACTGAGAATGAGCAGCAGAGAGAAAGTGCAGTGCAGCATTTAACAGCAGAAGTGCTAGGCTCCATTTGGTCAGGACTTTCAAAAGGAGCAAGTGAATGGAAGTACTTTTATTTTGCTATCAAGCAGTTCCCTAAAGTGATAGAGGAAAGGTAATTTCCACTATACCTTCACCAAAATAGAACAGAAAATTCATTCAGATCTAGTTTTGCAACCTCCTATCTCTCCCTTTCTCCTGCCTATGCAATATCCCTTCAGGGCTTAATTTTTTTCTCACCAGTCAACATGACTGAACTACTCCCAAGTATCAAAAAGCTTATAACCCTGGCAAACCCAAAAACCTGCTATTTTTGCTGGAGCGCTCTACACGTCTATCCTCCTTTTATGTTCTTCTGCCACCAGATTCAAGACTCTATTTCTTGTTACCAAATTTAAAAAAAATTATCTACTTGATTTCTTTTATTGTATGGTTTCATCCAAAATGTACACATGGATGCCTAATTGCGACCTGTCAGATAAAATTATTTTCTGGTCACTAGGCACAGCCCAAATTCTAAACATCTATTCCCTCTGCACTTAATGAGATATTTCAAATGTTGGACATCTTGTTTAGTTTTTGGCAGAACACTACAGATGGAGATAAGAGATTGTTTCCAGGGAAACTTTGCAAACTCTGAGAGTATAGTTTCACCAATACTGTTTTCTAGCTACATCCATAGCTAAGGTCAACAGTTAACCTCAGGTCTTGAATTTTGGGAGATGAAAAGGGCTTCGTGCAGCGAAGCAGGCTTGGTCTCCAAGCTATATTAATGAAAGCTACCCACAGAGAATTTCAGTTGCTGACTAAAAGAATGGCACAGTCCTGAAACAGAAAGGTGTTCTTTGCCTAGCAGGTATACACATAACATATTCACTTAACTAGTAACAGATTATTTTATTAGACACACATATATGTCACATGCATTTTTAAAGACTTAGACATTATTTTTCACTAATTGTACTTCAGACAGACCATGAAAAATTTTGCCCCCTCATGACACAATCTGTTTCGTCCCTTTTTCTTATGAGATTCAGTTCTCATTTTATGATCCACAGCAACATCAAATACCAAATTCTCTGAACACTACAGTAGCCTTGTGAACTCTTCCACATGTATCAGAACAGTTACACTGGATTATGGAATAGGCAAACATGATCATTTACAAACAAAACAGACATTAGTTGCAACCATGAATTAATAATGGTAACCCTAGACTGTTTTACCTTCACTGCCACCAAGATCTTGCCCTGCTCAGGACACAGGTTATAGCATTCTGCCAGAAAGACTTTCCCAAAGGCTCCTTCTCCCAGTTCTCTTTTAAGAACGATGTTGTGGCGCTTGATGTGATGCACAACTGTGAAAAGAAGACAAAATGGAGGTCAGAAGGGAGCTGCAAGTCCAGGATGGGATGGAGTCCACGCTTACAGCCACATGGAGGTAGGATTGTCTGTAAAATATGGAAGGAATCAAAGTGCCCATGTGTCATTTTTTACCGCTTTCTGGAAAAAGACTAGGTTTATATATTTATATTTGGAGTGTAGTGCATTTGCTGGATAAGAAGACATGGAATTAAGAGTCACTTGGGAACAGGCTATTTATCATCATGTTAGGATGACTGTTGCAGAGCACACATAAGAGCCAATGCTACTTTTTAAAAAACATTGTGAATCAGAAAACAACCCAAACCTTTCTCACACTTTTTCTACTTTTGTAACTTTAACAATAGCAGAACTCTCATCCAAATCCAAAAAATTTTAAAATTAACTTAAACCAAGAAAACCAAATGTGTCCTCTTTCAACTAAATGCAACTTAACACTCTGGTTTACTTACCACTTGCTTTCCCACTTTGTGCTACGCTATAGTTACAATAAGATAAAAAAAATTGTTCTCACAAACATGATTTCCAGTATTGATCTGAAGTAAAAGAAATAAAAGATGGACAAAGGTTTTAGTCCACATAGTGGGCAGAGCCTTAGTTCAATTGCTGCCCAGAATCAATTCATACAAACATTGAAGTCCATGAATATTTTTTTGACTTATTTTACACTCTCCTTTCAGCAAAAGCTTCCATTAAAATATTTAAAATTTAAAATACTGTACTAAATTTTGTAGAATACATTATCAATTCACAATGTTCAAGTTAAATAAAGCAGTTCTAAGGGCAGTTTAGCTGCCAACAGGGTGGACAGCTTATGTTGCTGAAACTGTACAATCCAGACAGCATCTGCTGATGATTTTAACCTCAGTGCACTTAGCTGTCTTTGCAAACACTGAAATGTAACCCTGCCTGGAAGTAGCACATTTGCAACTTCAATTGTAAACACAGTGAATTAAATCACAGTGCACAGGCATCAGGCTGGCTTCTGCAAGGGTGAAAATCTCCCCTTGGCTGCTTAACTGCAGGGACCAGGACTGAACCTTTCCAATAATTTAGGATCTATCCAGGTGCAGACCAGCTCCTGCCTCCGTACTTGGCCACATGCCTATTCCAAACCAGGTGACCACTTACACAAAAAACACCTTGCCTCCATGACTAAAGGATGGAAAATGGAGTGCTGATGATAACATCAGTAAGGAGAAATGGCACAGCTTGTCCCTATTCCTATCACCAGCATTTGGAGAAAAGGACCACAGTTTACAAGAGAAGAATATGTGTGTCTCACACCCTAAGCCTACAGCAACCTAACCCGAGCGCACTGCATGTAAATACACTTCATATCCATGTGTGTGGACACGAGGGAAACCTGGTGCTGGAGCAGGCTTGGAGAGCGAGCAATCCATCATGCAGCTGCCGTCACGAGGTGGGCACCACACCCGAGGAGCAGATCTCCACCAGATCCAGCTGGCACCTGCTAGTAGGCCCCTGGCCAGCGTGCAAGCTGGCCCCCATATCCTGTGCATAGAGTGTGGAAGGCTAGATTCTCCCCACAGCCCACCAGACTCACCAGGCTTTGCTGCTTTCCCCACAGCTGGTGGCTGCAGGGGGGATATTGACAGCCTCCTTTTCCAATGCCAAGTCTTTCAGAAGAGGCCACACATCCCATTAGGTACACATGAAGTGAAACTGCACAGTACCTACATTTTTTACTCTTGCTGAACACTGGCCTAGCAAAAGAGTAAGTTTCGTCATGGTGATGCTTTATTTGGCCAGCTATCTGAGCAGGTCCCCGGCAGTCAGTACGAATTTGTTTTTTATCTTCATTTCCTCCTCAGCACTGGCTTTGCAAGAAAGGCACAAAATACAGTCAGCACAAGATAGGCCTGAAGCAAAACACACCTCTTCCCCAAGGACACAAGTTAACCAGTACACCTCACCTCTGCTAATACTGGTCACAAGACAGACCAGCAGAGCTGAAGGACTGCTGCCCTGGCATGCCACCCAAGCTCTGGACTGTGGCACATCTCATCACCCGAGCTTTAAAAATACTTGATAATAAATGAGTGCTACCCCTTATCCCCTAAAAAACCTGCCATCCAATCCTGCCTCTTGGGGAATTCTCTTTCCCTCTGCTTTACTAGTATTGCCAGCAGGATGCCTCTCTTCCTTTCCCAGACGGGAAAGGCAGCAAAGGCAGGTTTTCATTTGGTTCTGTCCTCAGCTGCCAAAGACTCGGTCATGAAGACAGTCTGAATTTTGTGTAGGTCCTCTCCATTTTGAGCCCATTATACTGCTAATGTTGGCCCTAGCACTATAAAGGAGTTTTTTGTGAAGTCCAGGAGGTCTTTACAAACAATGGAATAAAAATAAATAAGAAACATATTCAATACTTCTCTGTAGTACACTTACAGCTGCTGTTAAACACTCTTATATAAAGCAAGCATTTGAATAAACATTCTATCCCATAAACTGAACTGTAAAAGCTGAACCACAGCAAGGCACAGAAGAGGTCTGCACAGAATGTATTTGCAACTTGTTACGCGCTATCCATTCCTGTTACTTTTTTGAGCTGCACCGAGTTACTAAACAAATAAAAAACGACAATAAGTATGACTACATGGGCAGAAATTAAATGTAAGAACAATGTAAGTAAATCAAACACATATGATGTGACGGATATATGAGCTAAGGAAAAAATCCATTTAGCACACTCAGGGTCCCAGCCATAATGACACCATCTTAAGTGGGAGGATACTTGAGCAGGAGATACACAGGAAAATTCAGGTCAAAATCTGCTTTCAGTTACTATCAGGATAAAGCAAATTATCTGTGTTAAAGTCCAAGAGATTATCCTGGATTTACACTGAAGAAACAAAGCAGAATTTGGCCAAAGAGTGACATAAATAAAGAAGTCATCTCATAACACTGTCTCACAGGAAAAGGTACACAAACGTTCAAATGACAGCTATGTATTTTCCTCCTTTTGATTCTAAATTGCAATTGCATTTGACCTGCCGTTTTTACTTTTAAGAGCATATCATTGCTGGTTTAAAATCTTGACTGATTACTGTAAAAAAATACATTCCATTAAGCTAAAAGGTAAGTTGAGCTGAAACACTTCAAAGAGAAATGAAATAGAAAATATGAAGCAAAACAAAACAAATTAAAGAAGGGTAAATGCTGAAAAGAGGTTATGTTAAAATAATACTCTCACAGCCATACCCTTTGAAGCAGGGGGCTGCCATGAATAATCTCAGGGAACCAGAGGGCAACAGGGAGCACAACTTCAGAAAAGGTCTCTCTTCTCATCTCATGCTCTCTAAAGCATCTCACCAAAAGAATTGGACTTTTAGGTATTTCACTCACTATCAGACAGCATGTCACAGTGGAAATGATGCAATACGTATCTGTAGGCATGGGGCTGCACTCCTCAGGTAACCTACCTTTGATGGTGAGGCTGAACAAAAAGGATCATACCACATGCTGGAATGGGTTCCAGCAGAACAGGAAAATCAGGATTACCTCATCACATTGAATTCCCTGAGTTGGATGTGAATGAATCCAACCATGGACAGCAGGATACACAGCAGTATAAAGTATTAACATTTTTTGCCTATAATTTAAAAATGAAACGTGACGGAGCGAAAGTGTTTCCCCTCAGTCACAAACAATAGGTCTTAACATTTTACCACCACATATGACCATTACACCATCTATGCTGACGTTCTAAACTACATGGAGCATAATATTGAGCTAAATGACTTGTACCTGGCAGAAGACTACCTCCAGAAAGAGACTGTGCCAGTCCTGATTTAAAAGTCTGAACTATCCACTTGCTTTCATGTGTAATCATTTCATTGCTAATAAAAATGCATGCCTTTTTCTTTTTGTCTCTTAATCATTAACTTGCCTGGCTTGCATCTCCCTCCCTTGGTCTTTAAGGGACTTTCTCTGATAGTTTGAGCAGCCTTTTAAGGTTTGGTATTAAATACATATAATCAATATGCTTCTTGCTCTTCTTGGTGAGGCAAAGAGACAGAAGTTCCTCCCCCGAGGAATACATTTTCTCCAGTACACCAGTCATTTTTATGAAATTTTTCTGGAAAAATTTCAAACATCCTTTTAAAAGAAGTTGTGGCTACTGGAAGCCATTCTCCACAAGGTTATGATAAAAACATCAAATCAGCTTGCTATATCTCTGTACATACATAGCTTACACCAGTACTTTTAAGGCTGGATTTCCTAAGGAGCACAAAAATGACATAGTTATGTGGTATGAATATGAGTGTCTCATCTTGAAGATCTCACCCAATTACAATATCACAAATGCTGAAAGTTTCAAATGCATTCCCATCTACCTTAGGAGAACAGTGAGGAGATTTATGGAGAGACTGAAACATGGACTCACTGACAGACAATAACAGCCACAGCTGACAGGCATAACTGCTCACTGAACTACTAACACTGCAAGATCCTTTTGTGTTGCATGCCCACTTAAATCAGCTGCTGACTCTGCTTCTGAGGATGCTGTTCAAAATTTTGCTAGTGGTACACATGTGGGACAGTCCTGATGAAATTTGCTGTGTCGGGACTCTGAGAAGAGAATGAGAACCTTCAAGATGCCAAGGAACCAGGCAAGGTGATATTACAAACATACTCACAGCTTCATAAGAAAAAGGCAGTCATATTAAAGACTCAACTTGTGATGTGACATGAGGTGTCACAGAAAAACATTTTGCAAATTTCTTCATTCCTTTCCCCACTATTTCTATTGCAATTGTGGACTAAACTGTTTCTAAGAACTTGCTAGAAAAAAACAGGTGTAAATGGCCAAGTGATTGTTTAGATAATATATATGGAATTTGTACAGCATTTGCCATTCACAAAAAAGAAGGAGTTTCTGCTGGAATCCTACAGCTGAACGATACAAATTCACTACAAAGACCAAGCAGCAAGCCTACACTGATGGCATTCAGATTATGCAATTGCAGTATGTCTACAGTTTCTACAAGCTATTGCCAAAATAGAAATTTTGGCATATTGAGATATCTACTCTCTAACATGGCAATAAAAGCCAACAACAATGTTTGGGGGGAGTGGATTGTTTGGTTTTTTAATCTTTTGACATGTTAGCCTTGCCTGGGTGCAGAAGTAGGTCAGCTCAGTTGTATCTTTCTGATTATTTGATGCATTCATCCCATACAACATTCATTAGTTACTATTCTATATAAATTTTTGCATAGTGGTATTGTTAATTTTTACCATATAGCAGCAACAATTGCTCATGTAAGGCTCATGCCCAGCTGTTGTAGGTGTTAACAATGTTTGCATATATACACATCCTTTTTATTTATATATATGTGTGTGTGTGTAATTATGTGCGTCTGTATATATAGTCCACAGCTGACAATCAACTCACATCTCTTCAACAGAAGTAAAATAAGCTGACAGAAAATCTCCTCTCAGTACCTCAGGTACTCTGCTCTAAATGAAAGGTGCTGGTACAGGCTATAGAAAACTGAGTAGGGAGGATTCACAGAACAAGGCCAGAAAGGCACTTTGGTCTTGTCACATTACTTGAGCAAGCACAGCTCCTGAAGCACTTTGAGTCTTGTTTTGTGTCTGAAAATAAAGCCAGTATAATTCAAGAGTTGTAAAACAGTTATCCTTGGGTGGCCATCAGTGATTTGTCAGGTTTCTCAGAGGCATTAGTGAGCCTTAAGGAGACATTTAATGGCCAGGTTGAATAGGAAGTGATGATCTGGCAAGAACTGGAGGCATTTATGAAAGGCAAACGAGTGACTGTCACAGGAAAGGCATAATTCCCAGGCACTTACTTCCTACTTGTCTGGAGCTACATCTGGTAAACCAAATAAATCTGTGATTGCTGCAGCTTAACCTTTCAGTTGCTTTGTTTACAATTTAAATCCTCACAGGATCTGTATTTAAACCCCAGAATTTTTGTTTTCTTGGGTTAGAATTAGGCTTCCTTTTGTAACACAGTGCTGCGGCTCCTTGGAGGGTGCCTAGCTCTCTCCCACCTGCCCAGAGCAGCAGGGGCATCATAGCTCTTCCCCACCATAAAGTCATTTTTCTGTAGCTGGCATGGCTCTTCTCTGTCTGCGACGCAAGTGTCAGACTTACTGTCTTTTGGGGTTAATATTTGATTCCTGGTGAGGCATTTTACTTCACTTTTTTTTACAGTAATTGATTTGGTTTAGTTGGCCAAAATCCTCTCAGCTTGGCTACAGATAGCCATGATGTTATACTTGATTGGATCCTTACACTCAAATAAGCATTACTTAAGAATAAATTCTAATAAAAATGCTCTCATGGTTTCAAATGCATGCGTCCTTTGAACTAAATTCACCCTTCATGGAAAAAAAAGAATGAAGTCAACAGTTTATCCATACATGAACTTTCCCTGGCGTATTAAAACTAAGGTGCACAAGACCTTCAAGCCCTAGCAACTTAAAACTGATCTTTTCCATGCTAAAACAATTGGCATATGTCAGAACAGCTGAAAGCTAAATTTCGCTATTTTCAGAATAAGTAGCATATATTAATCACCCTGCATTTCTCTTTCTATGATGCTTCCAGCCTACTAAAAGCTTTTCAGCACAGCATGGTAAATCACCTTTAAGCAGAAAACTGCGCTGGAGTTTTGACAAAACACTGCCTTTGCAGATATGTATACACTTAATTTATAAATGCCAATCTCAACACACTTCTTTCAAAAGGTTAATCATCATACAGCTTAGTGGCTATTGTGTATGAGTTGCTGTATAAAACCTGTTAGTATTATTTTATGGTGGCAAATCTGGTTTATCTTTCATATTTAACTGGAGACAATGATCTCACCATGAACACCCTTCTCTTAGTTCAGACCCAGAAATCCTTTCCCTCCACACTATGCTGATCTTTAGGAATCTTCTGCTACAGAAATAGGAGTACTTGGCAAAGGGAATACTATGTAGCATATCTCATATAATAGATCCTTGCAGAGGGGGATGAGCTAATAAACATAGTGTCTTCTAAATATTAACTCTTTTCTATCTCTGTTTTCAGAAATAGATATAGTCTGAAAAGCATCCCAGGGTGCCAGCCTGAGAAGTAGCACCTGAAAGAAACTTAATTCCAGAGACTGAGCCATATTTAAGCTTCGTGTAAATGGGTATAATGTTGAAATTCAAAGAAATTGCACCATTTTTGATGTACATGCCTCTGCTCTGCTTTTTCTCATCTTAAAAGGAAAAGGAAATAATTTTGTGGCTCTACATGAGGGAGTACAGAAGGGTTTTACTGGTGGCCTTTCAAAAGGAAATGTGAAAGTAAATGGAGCTTTCAAGCTGTGAAGGAATAAACCATATGCTTGGCCTACAATTGAAATGCTATCCCCTTATTTAGAAGTTAAGTACATACTCAATCTTTACCTTTTGCTGAACTATCTTTCTGAAAGACAGCATCTGATCAGCCATGTTAGATGTGTAGGTCTGCCCTGTTGCAGCTAATTGAGCATAGAAAGAAAAGGGAACATTAGAGAAAATGTCATGGGAGCGTGACAGAACCCAGCGTTATAGATCACTTTTGAGCAGATTATTTACCCTTTCCCTGATTTTTTTCCCAATTCCTTTTACAGTTCTATCAGGCTGCAACACACTGTGTGGCTTTCTGTGAGGAAGGCTGAATCTTTTGCATTTTTATCTTATGCTTTGCTTTCTCTGAGCCAATCGAAATAAACCCTTCCCTTAAACACAACGCTGAGTCTCTGCCTGCTTCCTTAACTACACAGAGTTAAGGCTTTGCTGCTACATGGTTATTTGCTCTTACGATTCTGTGCGTACCTCCTTCTTTCCTGGGTTTTGCCACAAGTGGCCTTTAGACACAAAGAAAAGTTAAGGGTTTAGCCATCCCTGAGGAGGACCCCCAAATGACACAAAGACACCAGACACTGCAAACAAACAAAACATAAAATCTTCCTCACCCCGCATTATTTACTGAAAAACAAACTCATCAGGAAGAAGAAAAAACAAGTCTTGAGTTT
This sequence comes from Orthonyx spaldingii, assembly GCA_013397795.1. NCBI lineage: Eukaryota > Metazoa > Chordata > Aves > Passeriformes > Orthonychidae > Orthonyx > Orthonyx spaldingii. Next base: position 379,778 of record VZTJ01002649.1, on the reverse strand, counting down.
TCCTACACACTGAAGGAAATTATGTCAGTTTGCCCTCTGTCCTATGAGGACACAGAAAGGGTTTGCATTATACCGTCCAAGCCCCATGGGACAAGAGAGAAGACCAAAACATCATAAAAGGTGAACAAACCTGGACAAGCAGCTATTCCCTTTGCTGTCCTTCAGCATTTCTGCCTTCTTCCATGGTGAGACACTTGCTCTGCTTTTGTTTCACTGCCAGACTGGCACACCTTTTTGCTAGGACATGCCATACACAGACGCTTATGTCCCCATAGGGCATTTTTCCTTTGGCTCTGCTACTGTTTCAGAATTCCAGTGTTTGTGATGTAATTGGCAGCATATGCATGCAAGGCACACCCAGAAAATTAATCTTTACCACTGGGCTGTGACAGATACCTCTATAGCAGCCACAATGCAGTCAGAAGATTATTACATTGTACAACCTTCAAACAAAAAGACCTGCAAGATTTCACATTTAGGTCAACCAAATGGAGCCACAAAGGGTTTGCAAGACTGAACGTGCTGGAGGTTTTTCAGGATCAAAGCCTCAACACTTGCAAAGAAAAGATTACTTTTCTTTTGTCTTGTTATAAATATGCTGGGAAAAAACTCCATCTTTCTCTGTTTCACACAGACATTAACATATGATTAATTTTTCAAGCTTAAAAAGATCTTATTGCTTATTGCAGACCATCCATCACTTTCTCTGCTGATCTGGTTCTTCTGTCCTGCATTCTCCAAAGGACTAGTATCATAAAGTGTATGTTTATACAAAACAAATTATTTCATGTGTAAAGGTCATGAGAGGTTTCTACAGTTTGGGTGACTTATTCTTGAAGACCTGACAACCTCCCCAAATCCTAGGAAAGGATGCAAATTAGATTGTACCATTCTCCTTGCACTGAGCTTTGCTTAAGCAAACAGTGGTACTGCTACTTGGATATTATCTGTAAACTACACTAAACTATATCTCAGCCAGATTTGAGAACACTAAAGGCTTTTTTAATAGCAGTGAGATGAGTGCCTATTCTAATTGCCCTAATAGAAAACTCAGCCTGCTCCATGATAACTTGAGAGAAGAAAACTGTGACTTGTGAGTAGGAACAGGAGGACTTTCCCAGTTAATTTCTCTTGCAAAAAAAAGTCACACATTTTCTCTTCTCTCTTGGATCTGCATGTTATTTTCAAGTAACATGAAAACTGACATACCTAGCTAACAGATGTAGCAAAAAATGTAAGAAATCTCTTTTCACTCACTTGAGCTCTGGTTGTATTATCTGCCAGCTGAAATTACATTTCTCTACATTTCAGACGAATAAGGAGGAATTCTGCATCTTTGCCAAAACAAACTTGGTGAGGGAGCAAATGTCTCCGTTACGTCCAGCTCCTTGCAACTGATCTGCGCAACATGCAGCCCAGGGCCACCTGTCCTTGCCCTGTATGCCCCCATGGCTCTGAACAGCCAGGCACCAGTCACTCAGTCAGCACAGAGGTGGTCCGTCAAATGGAGGTACGTTTAAAGTAGCATCAGAGAGTGCCTTGGTTCCATTGCAGACAACAAACCCGCAGTTCTGTTTCTCAGCAAGGTTTCCTTCAGATAAGTAAGGTCTTTGCAAATTCTCACTAACACATATAAGTCCCCTCCCACATATCAATAAAATTTTATTTTAGAGAAAGAGAATGAACACAGATACATTGATCAAAGGTTAACTATACAGTATGTTGGCAGCTCATGAAAAACAAAGACCTGTACTCTTTTAGGATAACAACAGCTTCCCACAGAGTCCAGTGCGATAACCAATTGTCAGAGCCCCAGTACCAACAGTGACAAAACAACCACAACCAAATGGATCTTTTTAAGCTGTGGTCCATGACGAGGTCGAGGACAAATTCAGTCTCTGCCAATATGCTTTCACTACCTAAAAGCATCTTGGTTTTGACTTGATAATTATAGTGTGCTCAGCCAACCAGCTGTCACTAAGGAACAGGAGGTGCCCAAATGAAGCAAAATGCATAGAAGTTTACTGCTGATTTATCACACAATAATGAATCCAGTTACAGCCTTTTGAGGCATGGAACTGAAAGGCAGAAAGAGAGAGAGCAAAAAAAAAAAAAAAGAAGAGGAAAGGCAGAAAGAAAGCTTTGAACAATTTGTTCCAGTCAGTTTCCAAGAACGAGGAAAACACCAGGCGTGATTCAATCAAAGGATGCCCTCCCACAGTCACGCTGTTGCTGGAGAAGTGGCCACTGGGCAGATACCCGAGACATACATTTCCCAAAGCACACAGACCCAGTCTTTGCCGAAACATGAACTCTCACTGATGGCAGCACACATGCATAGCAGGGCAAACAAGAAGAACGGCAGAAATGGCTGAATGAACTTTATTCAGAATCTGACATACAATGTCAGTATAATGAATGTGACCTGAAGAAGATTGTTACACTCATAACCAGACTGAGCTGGCAGCTTTGACCAATTAGTACCAGTTCATTTTATGTTGATAGCTAGTATACACATATGATATCCTGTAAAAGTTTAATAGATGTCACCATAAATCATAGTCCTTTTTGTCACCTGTGCCCTTTATATTTGGGAAGTAATTTCAGTTGAATCTTCTTTAGTATTAGTTGTAGACTGAAATTAATGCAAATGTAATTCTAGCAGTCCCTGTCAGACACCAAAAATGCATGGACCAGAAAAGTTCTTTTCTCACCCAGCATATATATGACTACTGCTCTTAAAAAACAAAACTGTTTTGTTCCAACTACTGTACACCATGATTTTTGCAGTTACTTTAGTCTGCACAGAACTAAGACAGGCAAAATGTAGGGGGTTTCTCCCCTTCCTCCTGAAGTCCAAGTGCTCTCCCACAGAAACAAATACCAGTTGCCTACATACTCACCTACTTGGGAAACATTTTAAGCAGCAGTAACCAACAGAAACAGCTGCTACATTTGTTGCACTGTAAGGGCAGAGTACCCCACGTGCTTATCAGTAAAGGAAATAGTAAAAACTGCCATAATTTTTACTGTTACCAGTGAAAATGCTGAATTCTTGTCTCAAGCTGCTCAAACTGACAGTTGCAAAGAAATGGGTGTTGTCCTTTGATATGCCCCTGGCCTACACTTAGCTAAAACACTGAGGTGTTGTTAAGCCACGATGTCACCAGGGTACCTTAACAGACCACTTTACAGGCAGTGTTTATTAACTGCTGCCTCCTTCAAGACCACCATCAGCAGGAGGGCAAGTGCAGACTTGCTTTTAGGAAGGACTTGTCTGAAGTCTCTTGTCAAGCTGGAGGAATACTTTGCCTTTTGGTACTCCAACAGTCACAAAATAGCCCTTAGGCAATTTCCAGGGCTCTGTGTTTCTACCCTGTCCTTCAGAATTTTAATGAGGAGGAAGGGTCAGAAGCTAACATAGTTATTTATAAACCAATGTCATGATTTGTTGGGTAGTTTTTTTAGTGTTTTCCCATGTACAACTCTCAACTAACTTACAGACTAGTGCGTTGCTTTCAACATTGCTTGTCATATTTATTCTTCCTTTCTTGTAACTTTTTCTTCAGTAAGAGAATGGTAATTCAGCCACATGTTCCAAGAATTTAACAAGCTCTAACTGCAAAAATAACCATTACTGATTTGCATTTTTCCTTACAGAGAAACTACAGAGAGACAACATTGTTTGTTTCTGAAGACTAGATACACACACACACACACACACACACACAGACACACACACAGACACACACACAGACACACACACAGACACACACAGATGAAAAGGTATTTGTCATCAGCATTTGGGCAAACAACTCTTATGAGGCTGCTGCTGAGTGAATTCCTTTATGACTGTTTTCCCCACCTCAAAAATAAGGCCAGAAATTCATACCTAGCTGTTTCATAATAGTGGTGTGGATTAAAAAAAAAAAAAATTAGTTATTTTCTACTTAAACGGTGTCACAAAGCTAGAAAGCCTAAGTTATGTATTCATCAAGATTCTTATTTGGTATATTTTGAAAACAATGGCACAAACACCTCATTTACATCACTTTCTTAAGTTCAAAATCTCAAGTGGAAACTCTTTAGATATGAATTTGGCTGCAAGAAATACTTTCTTGTCATTTTACTGATTCTGACCTCCCTAAAGTGTATTATAATGCACTCAGAAATAAAATAAATTGGTAAGAATAGATTCAGAAAATAAAAAAAAGATTTTAAAACAACATTGTTTCTCTTGCATTGCATTCAGAATTATCTTGTATGCCATGAAGGTAATCCTCACTCACAAAATGTGATCTGAAAAAACAAGTGGAGTTCTTCCAGATTAACTGTCACAAAGAGAAACTGCTGAAGAAAGCAAGTAAGAAACCCACAGCATCCCCTAATTTAACACACATTAGAAAAAAAAAGAAAATTTGCCATGAACAAAGGAAATGTGAGGTCTGCTGCTAGCTGTGCCCTAATTCTTTGCTTATTGCAATCTGTATGTAGTTAGTTTACAGCATTTTATGTACTAACCTCCATAAAAATAAACAGGTCCTCAGGGATTAAGTTACTACAACCAGCACTTTAAAACTACTTGCAGTAACGCTCTTTCCACACCTTCATAGATGTAAACAAATAAAGCTTTCTGAATGGGAGCTACTGGTATCATTTGCCTTCATATTGTGCCAAGTAGGCTTTTGAAATGCCAATTGTTGTGGAAACTGGGGAAAATGGTAAATTGCATCCTAATGAGGGCTATTCTAGCTAAGCATTGGAACAACATCATTAGGAAAAATCTCTTCTCAGTACTGTTTTAAAAGGTATTTTTCCCCATAATTTACCAAGTTGAAAGCTAGGGCAGTAGCTAGGAGCAAGCAGTTCGAAAAACCTGCATTATTCTTGCCACTGTCCAAAAAGAACCGTGCTTTCACATGGAAGCTCTAGTTAAGGACAGCTGTGACAAATCCTGCTCCATACAGCATTTTTAGTTCAAGTCCAGTTCTGCAAAACTCTGACATAACTTTCCCAAATCAGTGACAGACTTGTCACTGACATTGAGGGGAACCTGAAACGAACAGTCTCACAGAAACACGGGATATCTTACCATAGAAATACCTCAGAAATTGGATGGGCTGTAAGTCTGAATGAAAAGACAGTGCACACATTGAAAATATGCTACATGCTGCAGTTCTCCACCCAGTAATTCATATCTGCAAATATGCAGGAGAGGAGGATGATCCACACTGTGGAGTTTATTGAGAAGGAACACAGGGGAGAGATAAAATATGGGCAGGGTACAGCATGAACTCTAAAAAATAGAAGGAAAAGGAAGATGACTAAACTGCTCCAGTTCAAAAGAAAGGGGATCTCCAGAGCTCAGTTGATTAGTAGTGCTAAACAGATATCCCCATTTTCTCACTTAGGTATTTTAGGTCCTGTTAATTCATGTTTCTTCATTCTCACATGTTTTACAACTGCTCAGAAAGAGAAACATCTGTCCTGCAAAGACTTCCCTTAAAGATTTTATGCAACATTTTACATAAATGCTAGGCCTAGTACAGAAAGAATTTGTCCATATCCAAAGCGACACAAGCCACTTATGTCTGCACAGTGATTTCTTTTTTTGTTACACTAGACAATCATATTTGGGATATGTTTACAAAAAAAGACAAAGTTTTGCTAGCCTCTATATCACTACTTCTTAATGACTCAACTTTATTTTAATGCCACATATTGCACAGCTACCAGCCTGTTGAAAATATTTCTGCATCCTGTTTGGTTAGTTGTCCTATGATTTCAGAAGCTTGTGATGTCTTATGGAAGTTTGCAGATGTAGTTCCCTCTCCCTCCCCAGCTATAGCATGACAATGCATGCCAGAACATAAGCTCTGGCACAGACTTTGGAGACGGATGTGGAAAGGTTACACAATTTTGCAATAAATTCATTATGATCAAGCAGCACCAGTTAAAGCAACCACTCTCCTGGCCAAAGAAGTAAGTGAGGAAAAGAAAAACAAAAAACCCAAGTCTTCACTTTTCTGATGTCCTGTTGCATCAAAGCACAGGTTGCAACAAGCTGAGAAAGTATAATGTGCTTCAACGTCTTTTTCAGTTGCTATGGTACAGTTTCTTATGGAAAATTCCTTGTTCTGCGTGATGTTTTTCCTGCCTCATTTGGGATGGCAGAACCGTTCCTTGTGTCACCTGAGAAACCGGGCTGTCAGTTTCCACCTATTGGTGAGAAAGAAACTCATCAGCAGCAGAACTCAATGGAAAATTCCTTGGTTAGAAGTTTCTGCGCTGGAGGCCAACATGACAGTGGGGAGCAGGGACGGATAGGTCAGGGGATGAGGGTGCCACACAGGAGATCTGGCTTCCACCTCAGGGCCAGACACAGACCTCCTGTGTAATCTGGGGCAAAGGATTTAATCACTGGGACTGCCTGCTCATAGAGGCAGGACAACCAAGCATCCTTTCCCCGTTCTTCACCCTGTGTGTGAAGCCCCAGGTCTGTAACCTGCCCACAGGATAACCAAGTAGGTCCAGGTTACAGGAGTGGGGCCATAGCCCAAAAGCTCTTCAGGCAAGGGTTATGTGCACCTGCAGAGTCCCCAGTGCTTTGCACAGCAAGGTCTTGTTTGGACCATGGGGCTCTACAGTAATGCATGGAAATGAGACTGAGTAATTTCATTATTCTCTGTTTTTAAGGAAAAATATCAATATAGGCAAGGAGGGAAAATTCCAGCTTACTATACAGCCAAATAGGAAAAACACTGGGCTTTTGAAGGAGCTCTGCAATCTATTTTCTGCATAGATAATACCAAAAATTTCCAGAAACACAGTATGAAAATAGTATTATAGCATCACACTAGTGATACAAAGCAACCAGGGATCAGGGCCTTTTCACTAGGGGAATTTCTTTTATGGACTAGTTGGAATTAATCCGATTTTAATGTGATGTTTTTCTCGCTGGAATGCTTGCCCTTCCAATCAAAAAAAAAAAATCAGATTCTACCACTTTTGATTCATGACAAAAACAAAGCATGGTTAAAAAGAAAAATTAAAACAAGTGTTAATATTTTAATGCAGTTGGATACCTGTTGTACTTCAGAATGTTGAAATTTCCATGGACTCCCTATGGTGGTGAGAAGAGCTTTTGACCTCTCTGAGGAAATGGGTTTTGAAAATAATAAATGCAGAAGTGTTTGAAAATAGACTCCTTGAGTAATGTCTGTCATGAGAATGAAGAGCATTCAAAATATGACAATGCAAGTGCATTCCACAGGACAAATTCTCTGGTGTTGCCAATATTTAAAGCTCCATTGACTTCAGTGGAGTTTCACCCTTTAATCCAAGAAGGTCTGGACTTGTTGGATATCATTTGCAGTAACATACAATCCTTTTTGTCTTTTAGAGTCCCTTACCAGATAAGTTCAACAAGAAAATTAATGGAAACAGGTGTAGGAATGAAAGAAAACATACTAATATTAATTAAATGTGAGTCAGGACATTCAAAATTTTGATTCCCACAGCATTAATTTCAGCATAAAGCTAGTCAAAAATTTAACTGAAAAATATTTATGATGTAATATAAAGTTTCAAATATTTGGCAGCAGAAAAATACTGATTTTCAGTTACTTTTTTGGCTTCCTAAAACAAAGGCTCAAATTTAACATTCCAAAGTGGGAAAATCTTTCCCCTTACCCAGACAAGCACACACAAAAACACTCCTACCCATATTTTTGAAATATTTTCCCAAATTGAAATACTTTCAAAAAAAGTATTTCATTTTAAAATACCAACTTATTTAAATTTTATTGAAGATTTTTTTTCTATTTCAACAATTCAAGTTGAAACTTGAGACAAAACTGAATCAAATGCTCCCTGCCTTCTCTTATATTTTAAAGTGGCACATAATTTTGAAATGCTGAAAACTCCCATGGGAGGAAAATTCTATCTTTGAACAGCTTTACTTCTGTGCATTTAAAATCTCAGCTACTACACTGGAACTCTAGAGGGGGAGGAGTTGTACTGAAAATGGAATGATTCAGTAAAGGCTGCATTATTCTGGCTGCACAAGGTGGTTGGTAAAGGCAGCAGGACCTTCCTCTCTCACTTTGCACTATGATGGAGGAACCACTCTTTCAAGGCTGCCACCAGATGAAGAACTGGTTGCCAGTCTCATACAGAAGCCCACACAGGATCCCTGCACACCAGCACACTGCTCCACTGATTACTTTCCTCATTCTACCAATTTTGACCCCAGGAAATAAAAATCTCATGCAAGTCAAAAAGCTGCTAGGAATGGAAGTTAGAACTCAGTTCTAAGCACAAAAAGGTTGTAAGCTAGATCAAATGAAGTTATAGAAGTTTGAATGAAAATCCAAGCTTTGAAGACAACTTACTTTTGAGAAACTTTACATTCTGCTCTGGATTCTGTGAGTTAAAAGCAATTGCTCTGAAAATCTCTCCCAGGCTGAACAAAATGATGAAAGTAAAAGAGGCATTCTGCATTTTAATTCCTATGTTACTGCAAAGACTTGTTCATGTACCAATCCCTTGGAATAGCAAACCTTTTGCATGCAACACTATTTTTGTGCTAGAACCCAGCATTTGGATTATGATGGGCCATTTCATCTTCAGTAAGGATGGTGCTGTTTTATCAATATTCTTAATAAAAGAAAATCTGAAGAATAGTTCCTCTGCTTTTCAGCACCCAGTGTAAATTAGGATACTTCTTAAATACGCAGACCCTTTGATAATCACAAGCACTGTTGTTACATTTACCTTCTCCCAGCATCCCAATAATCTTCCTCCTTGTATCTCCAGCAGCACAAGAAGCTGCTGGGGGTCTGGAAGTGGGGGGCATGGACTGATACAGAAATAAAGTGACCTAGAAGAGATTTTTGTTCTTCAGCTTGTACTCTATTGATCCTTCCACACTCCCTGAGTGTGATGTGAGACATTTTATAGTTGTGACCATAATGCAATACCATCAAGGATTCAAGCAGATTTCATTACTGAACATCTAGAGAAGCAATAAACATCACTTTAAAAGTTGTAAAACCAAATCAACAAATAGTTAAAGCCCTGTTACAAGGCCCTGCCACACCAACCTCTAGTTCTCTTCACTGTGGCTACAGAGGTGTGTGGGTAAACTTCGCTTCTTAACCCAACCAGCCAAGTTGGCTGTCAGGATGAAACATAGGAAAATTGGAACATTGGCCTAGTGAAAGGCAATTGGAAAATCCTTAATCAAACATTGCCACGTTTAACAAGTCAGATAATGTATCAAAGGCAGAGCCTACTTGCCTAAATCCTTTTGCTCTCTGATTCCTGATCCTGAAGCCATAGGTAGATAGTGATTTTAATTGCCTTAAGTTTGGAGAAGTACAGCTGCAAAACATTGGTTTCATCAGAGTAAATTGTCAACAGGCCTGCCCTTTTATCTTGCTTATCTTTTATTTCCTTTTCCCTCTCCCATTCTCTCCTTCCTTCTCTTTATTTGAAAGAGGGAGATCTGTACACTTTCCTGTCTCCCAGAGTACCACTTCTTACTGGAGCCCTCTCTGGTTATTGCTTGGGTGGAAGGCATAGGCTTTTGTATATTCCTTTCTCTATTGTCTGGACATGATTTATATCTGCTTCATCTTTGTGAGGTTAGTTCAGTTTTTTCCAGTCTAATTAGTTTTCTCAGTAATTATTTCTCACAGTTTATATTTATGACACCAGGGTCACCCTGCTTAACATGCTTGCTGGCTTACACAGCACCTAAAGATAAGAATTTTTCTCCATGTTTGCAACATGGGCATTATTCTCTGTAGTAAAGCCTAAGGACATACATTGTGTTCTTCCCATACAGAGCAGCTGCCTCTTAAAGGTAACAAGCAAAATGTTAAAGAGTTCACATTGACTTTCTTTGTTCCATGATCTTGCTATATAATGTAATAATATACTTCATATCTTTTGCATTCATGCACATGGTGCATTTCATAAGTCTTTACATGATTTTTCCCTGATGCTTTGCTTCACCTCTTTTCATTGGGTTGAAGAGGAAGGGAGAAGAAACTATTGTGTTCTGTGAATCAAACTATCAACCTTCTGTAGATCAGACTGAGTACCAGCTGCTCAAAAGTGTGATTTTACTTACAGTCATCCTACAGCTTGCACAGCATAACAACACATACAAAGAACCTCAATAATTCAAGTGTTTCAGAATGCAGAAATGCTTAGCTTGCACACTATTAAATGGCTCATTAGTTTACTTAAAAGCAACAACCCAAAAGCTAATTCCAAATACAAAGAAAACAGTAGTTGCTGGGTTTCGTTCGAATATGTGCAAATAGGCTTTGATCTATGGCCTTCTTAGATTATCCAGAGAGTTAATATGCCATGCAAAACTCCAAGTCTAACTCAGCATTGACACAGCCTCTCAGAATTTCAAGCAGAAAGCAGACTAGAGAATAATGGGCAGCTTGTGACCATGGAGGGTTTATATCCTAACTTGTGAACCAGTATTTCCTTTCCTTATTACAAGAGTGTTGAGATCTAGGAAAGAATTAAACTCAGGATTGATATCTTTTCTGAGAGCACATTTCCATTTAAATAATTGTTCTTCTTTCTTAAAAATGAAAACTCATCTCTTGAGATGCTTTACCTAATGAACAGTGTGGATTTTAACATGTATGATTGTATATAGTATACCCATAGAGAAAAACCACAGAAAGCATAACAAAATGTTTCCTAAAAGCTTTTACAGACATCTAGATGGGATGCACGTCTGGTCTGATGAGGCCAAGAGCTCACTGTGGGTGGGCACAGTTCTTTCTATATGATGAAAAATAACTATGGCACATGCAGGCAGAAAATCCATCCCAAGAGTAGACCAAAAAAAAATAAATTATGCATTTCTCTGTACACTTTCTATGCGTTGTTATGAAAACCACACAATGGTTTTCTGTGTTTTTCCCATAGAAAGTGCTCTATATATTTCTGTATACATATTCTCTCAATAAACACAAGCTGCAAAGTTGAGATGGCAAAGCTGTCTTCTGCAGGAGCAGTGAACACCTGTGTGCTTTGTTCTGTCTTGAAAACACTCTATCTTGCAGTCAAAAAAAGAAACCTACGAGTCCAAAATAAATCTCTTACCAGTTTGTTTAATGGTGCCATTTACCACAGCCCTGTTTCAGATGTTGAGGCCAATCTCCAAACACACAGAGATCAATAGGCAGGAAAGACTCATGTTGGTTAAAATGAGAAATCAATTCTGGATTGGGCCTCTGGAGGAAAGCTATCACTGCAAAGAAAAGTTGAACCTTCTCATCTTCCTCAGTCAGTCAAAAGTTGGACTCAATGATCTTGGACATTTTTTTCAATCTTAATTATTCTATGATTTCTGAAAGATATACTTTATTTTGCGCTATGTTTATTCCTCAGTGTGGCACAATGTCAGGGTTCTCTAAAATGCTGCCATAAAAAGAGGCAAAAAATTGTAACTTTAAAGTGCAATACAACATTTTGGTAAATGTGGGAAATCATTTCCAGCAAGGAAATGTGCTGCATCAGAATGCATAATGCAAAAGCCATCAGCAAATTGGGAAATAATCATCTTCCTCTTCAGGTAAAAAAGCTAAGACAAAACGGAAATATGTTCTCCAAGAAGTTCTCTATGAAATTTAGTCTTAAGTCTGTGCTCCTATACCACATATAGGTATAGGAGCACAGGATGAGGACTGTGATTTACTGTGTCTGAAACTACACCTCTCACTGAAAAAATGCACCTGATGTCTCCTCTCAGGATTGGGCACAAAGGCCGAAAGGCCCTTTCCTGCAAGGCTGAGTTGACCTTTTGAGCTTTGTGTCTGATGCCTGCTGGTGCTGGCTATGGCATCTGAAGGAGTCCAGCCCACTAATTCACCCTGCCCAGTTGTGGCCACAGAACTGATGTGACTTGAAGCCACAGGTAGTTTATACCTGCAGTCAGCCACGGGCTGCAGAAGTTGAGGGACCAAACTTGCCTCTACTTGTCCTGCTACAGATGGGGTGCCCTTCTCCAGGAACTTTGTGAATGCTGTGGGGGTTCAGAGCCCTCGGGGCAAAACCAAAGGCTCACCCCTGTGATCACACTGAGCGCAGGACAGTGATCATCTCTGATCTTGCTAACACTGGTTCACGTCATTACCTGCCAGGACAGATGAGCATCAGCTCTCTGCTGCAATGGCTGTGGGTGATCTGTGACCCTCTGGCCTTTTAGCTGCTTCTGATCTATCTTCTCCTCTGGTCTCCTGGTCCTGAACGTTTCAGCCATAGGAAGATATAAATATGTTACTGTTAATATAAGGGAAACTGCTGCATACTATTCGGGGAATAGCTGCTTGTTTTTTAGACAAGGTTAGTATTTACAAAAGGACATCAAAGTGTCACTGAGCATAAGCTGATCTTTAGGTGTTAGAAGACTTGAAAGAAACACACACCTTAAGGTTTATTGGATACTTATTTGAAGAAAGGTTCCTAATAGGTACTGTCATTTTCAGGAGCTGGAAGAGTTACTACTGACCATCAATGTAAGCGGGAATGGCAGTGGCTGGACAATGATAACACAAATCATTTCAGTCTCACCTGATTATGCAGCACCTTCACACACCTGCCATTGCACAAGTGAACTTCATGGGCCGAAGAATCACAAATCCATTAGAACACAACACTGTGTTACAGGGTACTTCATCTTCTAAATCAGAAGGTGGAGAATTAGCCTATAAGCTTTTCTCTTGCTCTTTACCACTCAAGAAGGAGCTTTTCAAACTTTCCTACACAGGGCAGGTCAATGCATTTCTGTCTGGAGGCAGTCCCATTGTTATTTCAGTCTCAACAGCCTCTTGAGTGGAGTCTGCAATACTGCAAAATGGTTGCTTTTCTTCTGATGAGAATAAAACAGGGACAAGATAAATCATGTCCTCCTGCAAAGTGGTTGGAACAAATCAGACATGTATTTATTGTGTTTTCTTTGCCAAAAGCTGAGGCTGAGGTTCTTGTTTCTTTTCCATTTGTTTCTTCCTTTTTCTGTTCCTACTTTTTGTGGGACATGTTCCACTTGATGGGTATTGTTTTCAGCTGCTTCTTGGGGTTTTTTGTTAAGGCAGCCACAGGCCTTAGAAGGTGTGGGCACCAAAAAAAAAAAAACCAAAAAAAAAAAAGAGAGAGAGCGCATCCTTGAAAGAAAGCCTAAGCCTAAGAAACCCAATCTAAAAAAATCCTCACCACAACACTCAGAATTAAAGTTGCTGCGTGTGAATGGCTTCATTTCAGAAAGGTTCTAACTGAAACTGTGGCTCAATGCTGTCGAATCTGTATTGCCTTCAAAATTATATAAACTGGAGATTGTTCGAAGTTAGATTTAGTTTCTCACTATCCAGTCTTGGGAATAAATAACCACATGATAGAGACAACCACCCCATTTTCCATTCCTTCTTTCCAGTTCTGTGGGAAACAAACCAAGGTAGGAGGAAGAAAGAGGGGTAGGAAGCTTTGAAAACAGCTTTGCTTCCCGTCTTCTTAACGCTGATTCCAACCGTCCAATACAACTCAGAGCTGCTCAAGGCATCCTCTTGCAGCCTTTTCCTGCACCCTGTGTAATTACTGATCTTCAACAGTTTCCAACAACCAGTTTTCAAAGGCATTTAGGTAGCTAAAGGTGAACCAATCATTTACTGGACTTTCTGAGAACTAAGCTGACTAAGTCTCTGAATTCTATTGATCAGATTTTACACTTTGGAGCTGTTTAGGGCTCCTTAGAAAACCAGTTACTTAGTTTTATTTAGCACCTGAATACCATTTCAGTGGACTAGCTGACATCTGAGAATGGAATTTAGATTTTCCCAACTCGGAAACTTTAAAAAAATTCCCTAGAGAGAGTACTAGTTATACAGAGATATGCCACACTACAGAGAAACAGGAAATAGTTGATATGCATACACCACATATCTTTTATAAATGCAGACAACACCCCTATGCAATATGTTTTCCATTTAATTGTTTAATTGCCCCCCAAATCTAACAGGCAAGTTGCTAGCCATAGGTATGGCACAACTTCTCATCTGGAAAATTTTTAAAAATTTCAGACTTCATTGCAGGGTTTTCACTTAGCTTATTTGACACGTAGTCTCCCCTTCAGGAGTTTTGCACTTCAATCACAGTAAGTCCCTCTCAATCTGCAAATAACAGCCTTCAATTATTATGGGCATGGATGGGCTAGAGATAAGACCAAGCCAGCGTTGACCTCATACCAGATCTGAATGCCTCATGATTCAATCCATGTTCTGACCTTTGAAGATCAATAGCCCATCCTTTGTGGAATGTCCTGCTCAATCACAGGCCGAGAGCTACAATCCTCACTGCCAAGTACTACTGAACTCAAGGGTTTCCTGTCTCTCCTTGTGTGCCTCAGACATTGTCCCACTAAGCAGAGGTCCCTTTGGCATCCTTACCCAAGAAAGCAGAGGGTAATGAAAGGTGCTCTCACTTTTGTCCAACGAATCAAAAGAAAACCAGCTTAAGGGCAAGTGAAAAAGGGAGGGCTCTAAAAAATGATCATAAAATACATTTCAGTTGTTGAGGTTTTATACCTGTTGATTAATGATGGAAACACATTCCTGGATTTGTCTACTCACATAATCCTAGTTTTTATATGACTCAAAAATGCTGAACTCACGTATTTTATTTTCTAGAATATACGTCTAAATTAGATGGGCATACCACTGAGAAAAAAATAATCTTATAATTTTTCCCCAGCTGATGTTGTAGAACATGAGAGGCCTGTTTAGAAGTTTAATTAACAAGGTAATGCTGACAAAAAATACTTGAAGAACATTACAGAGTACTTAATAATATTACCAACTGTGTTGCTTTTATCTCTGACAACATTTAAAATGTCTGTTAGATTCAACTTGTTGCTGGTCTACCTTATGCTTGTAAAACAGATGCAGGTAAGTCTGAGACATTGAGGAGCTCCCCAGTGAAAACCTGTCAAAACCAAAAGTAACATGCTTAAACCTTATGAACCTCAGTGGCATTTTTGCTAGGAAATGTTCCTCAAGACGGATGATAATCAAGCTGCACAGGATGTAGAATAAAAAAGGTTTGGGACATTAACCATCCAAGTGTAGCTGAAAGCTTGATCTTTCTGCATCCCAGCCCTCATATTCATCTCCAGTGGGATGCAGTGGGGAAAGCAGCTCCCTGGTAGAATTTAGCAGACAGAGTATAAATGATATAGGAAAGGGAGGGACAACACAGAGCAGGTGAACTCCTGCTGGGTGAGGGCTGCCATGCAAGTCAATACACCCCCATTCACACACAGAAACACGAGGGGCATGCATATATTCAGAGTTCTGATGGCTCCAGGCATAACTGGTCATCCAGAGCCTCCCTGCCTGCTCAGATCTGCAGACTTGCAAAGCCAACCACATGGTCCTGCAGGACACAAACTGCTAAGCTTCTCTCAAGTGTCAGTCTGGAAGCACTGACAGCCTTAATTGCTCAGAGACAGCTGCTGGCGAGAGCGGTGAAGATGTTATACACAGCTGAAAAACAACATGGCTCATCACACTGTAACTGCAATAAATACTACTCTGTCTTAACCAATGCTTACTGTGGGCACCTGTATTCCTGATAATTTTCTTCCAAAATTCATCTTTAGTTGAGTTTGCGCTCAGGGCTAACTGCATATTTACACAAACATGTTTCTGAATAATGAAGAAACTTGCTTGGTGACGAATTCAAGAAAATTACAAGCAGGGTTTATGAAATAATTTTGGCTACAATGTTATTATTTCTAAATTTCTCGTACTTTAGTATTTCTCATACTTAAAATTTTTCATTTTATTCTTATTTCCCTGGGATGTGCATTTCTCATTTAGCCAAAACTTTCATTTACAAAAAGAAATAAATCAAAGGCCAGATCCTACTCCCATGTATAGGCTCATGATAGGGACATTTTCAGAATGGATTACCTTTTTTTTTTCCCCCATTCAGCTTAAATATAAGTACTATCCATGCAGGTTTCTGTATATAAAATCAACATCCATAGCACCTAGTTTGCAGAGTTTGAAAGGCATAATGTAATAATTTGAATATAAATGACTATTGATCATTTATGTGTTACTGATTTAGATAGGTGTTTTGATGACAAAACAGTATATGTATTTCTGATACAGATGTATTATCAAATGACAAACAGAATGTAGCAATGCCATGGAGATTACACTACTCGAAAAGCACCATATTGGGTTTTTTCACCTTGACTAATACCCTAATTGCAGAGAATGTTTGAACATGTATTTAATTTCACTTATCTTTCATAAAGTGTGCTCTTTGACTGAAGCCCATAGTTGGGCTTGATGTAGACAGCGCACTTCAGTGCTCTGCTGAGGAAGAACAGGTTCTTATCTGAAGTTTACCTGACAAATTTAAACAAGAAGGTTCACGCTTCACCTTAATTTTGCCACTGGACACTTCCTTGAGAGTACATGTTTCATATCGTCTTGACTCATACTTTGTACTTGAAATGCATACTTTGGATCTTCTTTGCTCAGATGTTCTTATAACATCTGCTATTTACCCTGAAGTATGTTTCATGGGCTGTTATTTCCAGGTGGTGAAACACTTGTGCTATCCACAAAACAGAGATCAGAGTCAAAGCTGTTCTTTCTTGCAGTTGCATTTCCAGTATTTGGACTTCAGTGAAAATATTTTACTCAATAATTTGGGTCACAGAACAACTTTCTGTGTCATGAAATGCAAATATTTTGCAGAGAGCATGATATGTTCCTTTTTTAAATTACATGTGAATGGACTTCAAGGACAGATAAAACTGCAACAAAAGTAACATCCTGGGGAAAAAGTTATCCTGTGTGTTTACTTCAAAACTAAATGAGGAAATTTATAAGCTTTCTTTCAAATTCTGAATTTTTAATGAAGTAAAATCCCACACTTTTCAAGTTGAAGCCTTCTGCCTTTGGGAGAATTTCTTCCATCTGACTGGAAAACAAAAAAAATGCAGGTCTATTGCGTCTCAGAAAGAGCAGCAGGAGTAAAAGTATCTAATTTCCCTTAAATATATTTATTCCCTATTATATTTTATTAGTTGGGAAAAGGAAATAAGTGACCACACTCTTGGGAAAAATATTTGAGACTCAGAATGCTATGGTTTGGGAGAAAAATCTCTTGCCCAGTTAAAAAAGTCAAATGCAACTAATGGAAATATACCACTGATATACACAGCCGTCATTTCTGACATACCTGCGACTTGATGAACAACTGTAAAGACACATTTTAAATGGAGACTGCAACCAGGGATTAAAATATGCAATCAAACTACAAAAGTATTTAGTCAAGATAACAAAATATAACTCCATATATCTTTATATCCTTATTCAGCCAATAAAATATCTCCAGAGTAAAACAAACAGTAGGATCAGATCAAAAAGTAAATAAAATTGTTATATCCCTCCTTGTAATTTCAACCTCACCCATATTTGCCTTTCAGCATATAAAGTTTTTTTAGTTTTCAGCATCTGAAGAGTCCAAAGTGAGTGCCCTGTTAAACTTCACAATTCCAACTAACAACAAGTGTTAGGAATGACAAGTTCAGCTTGGACAGAGAGGTTTTTCCTCCCAGTCTGGATTTCACTAAGATTCAACAGTTTTGCTCCCCTGCATTCTGGCTGCTGAGGTCATGGTGTCTTTTACAGGAAAGTGAGCCACTTATAAATTTTCAGCTCTGCAAGCTTTGGGAGTTGATGGAAAATCCCCAGCCTTAGGGCTTAGCTGGCTAAGAAAACACTGCAGCAGCCCTTTTTTTTGTAGTCACTCATATAAAAGCCTTCAAAAGAGATGGAAATGCTCACAGAGTGTTTGTCTTGGGCAATCCTTCTTTTGTGCACAGGGATCAACTCGATTAATTTTCTACCTTAAAATGTGTGTCAAAAATTACTCCTATTCCTCAGGACTCTAGGAAAGTGTAAGGTGACAGACACGATGAAGAATAAAGTCAAATGCAGACTACCTGCTGCAGGCAGCCTGCACTTTGCACATTGCTATTTTCTAAAGGATACTACCTGTGCAGGATGAGCAGCACCCAGAAAAAGACAAATCTGCTGCTCTGGGTCAGAGGCCTGTCAGATTCCTGCAGCACAGAGATTATCCTGGTGAATTTTATTTTGCCAACAGCTTTCGTTTCACCAGAGTGCCATGTCCCCACTTGGCAGTGAGACCTTGCACACCCAGCAAAGAAACACGTACTGGGGCCAGGCTCTGCTATGGGACTCCTGGGACAAGGATGCCTAACAAATACAGACCAGGTGATCACAATTCCTCCTTCTGTTGCACCTGGCCTGGAAAAACAGACAACTACTTCTTTTTTCATATTGAATGACCCACTGATGATTGAATGACCCAATTCCCCAAGGATTGGGAACAAGGTTGTCAGCATGCTCCAAAATTAAGAGAAGACTGCCTTGCAAGGTTTGAGTGGTTAGAGCCATGAAAACAACAAGGTGTTGAACTACAACTTGCTGCAGCCTTCTGCAAACAGCCTGGTAGAGGAAATGCAACTCAGTGGGCCCCAGTGTCTGGCTGCTCCCCTCTCTTGCCTGTGGTGGCCATGACAGGGCCAGAGCAGGGCAGAGCAGGGCCAGTTCTGCATACTCATTTGCTTCCGCCCTGTTCAAATGCTCCCAAATCATCAAAACTGAATTTTAAAAGAATGTAATGAATAAAATGAAAAAGAATATAATAAACAAAACAACAAAAAAATCCAGTTTTTTTTCTGTTTCCTCAGTCTTCTGGGGTCTACCTCATATTCTGAACCTTTTCTTCTGATTTTTTTCATTTTAAAATGAAATCTGACATCATCACCAGACTCCAAAACCTATGGCTTTGAAGATGAAAGTCCTGTTCTATGGGAGACATGATAAAATGGTAAGAATAACTGTCCTATTTCTTTTCTCTCTCAAAAGTCATTCAAGAAGGTGGTGGACTGAAGCAGAGCATTGCTGCAACTTTTCCTGACTAATGGGGACACCCAAAATCTGGCTATGCATATGTTAAGAAGAAATACATCGCTAAAGAACAAGGAAAGTCAGAAAAAGATTGAGATTGCCCTTCACTAAATGGTAACAATGCCTAAAATGGAAATGAAAATCCCTCAGCATGAATTGAAAAGTTCAGTGATCAGAAGGGTTTAAAAGAGGGGTGCTCTCAAAACTTTTGCCTTTAAAATTAGCACTGCATATGCAATTAGCAATTTACTCTGGAACTGGAGATATATGCTAAATTCATTTTTTCAGATCAGCAAAATAAATAAAAATTAATTTAGAAAAATTATTTCTGACAACTTGTAATCAGCTTCAGACTTTCCCTAATGGAAGCCAACTGGAAGTAAAATAGATATTATTGAAAGTGCATATTTAGACTCCTACACTTGAAAGAACAGAATCTGAAAATGCAGAAATATAGATGAAATATTAAGACTATCTCAAGGATATACCCAAATTTCCCATATGAAAGTCACAATTCACACCACATCATCTGAAATGCAATGGGTATTTATATGTCCAGTCACTGAAAACATCTTGCCACTAGACCATTCAGTGACTAATCAATAAGCCTGCCCAGTATAGTATGCTCTTCTCCAATACTGAAATCAATGAAATTGACAAAATTGAGTGAGTTGCAAGTACAGATTAGCTGGGAAGTGCAAACTGATCTCAGTGCAGCTATTTCTCCACTATAGGGGTCCTGAAACCTGGAGCTTGCACACCTCTTCATTAAAGGGCAAAGCTCCAACCTTCCTTTCAGTAGCACCTGAACAACCACAGTGACTTCATGGGGCAAGAGTCGGAGCTACTGGGGTAAGGCTCAGAGAACAATTTGATTCTCAAATTCCCTAAACCACCTGCAAGAAATTTCTTATCCAACTTCTGCCCAGAGAATATCAGTCTGGGCACTTCCACTGATGTTTCATGACCTCTCCTCAGGTATGGCTTTTCACATTTCTATCAACACAGCAATGTTTTTACTGAGTGCATTTCCATCATTAATCACATAAATCTAACAGTCATGGACTGATATATTCCATGGACTGATATATTGCTGGGCTGCAAGCTAAGCGGTGAAGAAAGTCCATAGTTGTTTCTTGAGAAAATGCATTTGTTTCTTCTGTCCTGTTTCAACAGGTGTGGTAGGCTTGGCTGATACCTTTAGCAACTACAGTTTCTGTGCAGAGGTGTAGAAAACTAATTTTTGAAATACCATAATATTAATGGAAATATCAAATATCTTAGGGTCTGTGACAACTCATAAGATTAGTGAAGCTAACCATTTAGTAAAGGTTAGGGTCTATGCCCACAAGATATTACATTGTCCAGCTGATTTCACGGGACAAACATCTTGCAAGGTTTGCTGTCCGTGCAAGGTTTATGAACCCTGTGGTGTTACTTCACTACAAAGCTGTACCTCAATTTTCAACAGCAACAACTGAACCTTGTTGGTAATTCCCAGGCAAGAGGTTTGCAGGTGGACACTAACACAGCACCTGGTTTATAATGCCTTAACTGCAAAGAGCATTGCAGCATGTCCAGGCTTCTGCCTCTGTCTCACCCATCTGAAATCAGAATTGTCACTATTTGACAAGAACTGACAAATGAGACATACCTTCTGCTTTCATACAAAAAGGAACCAAGAGTCTGGTAGGTATCAGAAACATGTCTGTGCACCTCAGACTGTATCCTTTCAAGGTGAAAATATTCAAGATGTTGGAGCGGCAGATGAACCCACCAGCCAGCGCCAACCAATAGTACATGGCACGGAAAGGAAAAGCCAGGAGCACTGGGATAGTATGTCAGACAGACATGTGCTGAAGAAGCTGGTGAGAAATACTGGTAGTTAAACAGGATATATCAGCCAATCCCAACTGGAAGATGTAATCTTCTACTGTTATGTCAGTTAAAAGTAGAGATAAGTGTTGTGCTGAAATGACAGAAATGCAGTCCTGAGTGATGACTGGAACCTGTCCACTGAAGCAGATGAGTCTTTGGTTTTCACCAGTCTGCTTTTCCCACCCTGAAGGCTGCATCTTAAGAGGTGGAAAGTGCTATAACTTTTAGCCTGAGACAGACTCTTAATAAGTCATTGTTCTTCAGTAGTGAAAGGACCAAACTACAGATACAGTGATGGAATTTCAAATGAAACTGATTGTAATCAACTTTTTAATTTTCTTTTAAACATATGCACTTGTAATACTTTGCAATGAAGCTTAATACACTGTATTCAGAAACGGTTTTCTGTTGATAAGTCAAAATAAGTCCTAAGTAGATAATAAAAAAGAAACTCCACTTGCTACTCACAGCAAAAGTATTCCTTCACTTCTGTGAAAACTGCAAGCTGTGTACATTTTCACCTTAGCTTTATCTATGTCTCACCTCCTTCCACAGACCAACAAATGCTAAATACAGAAGTACCTTTTCCAGCGTGACTGTCAGTGATTGTTGGGTTTGATGCTAGTGAACAATGGAACTTAGACCAGATAGGAAATAAACATAAATGTTAACTATCTTGCTGGAGATGAGAAACCAGATGACATCTGGAGCTGGCATTATTCTAAACAGGAACACAGTACAAAAGCTGCTTAGGTGAGAGGTTTATAAACACCCGATATACACACCAGGAGGAGGTTGGCAGGTTAAGAAAGGACCAGCACAGCTCTGTAATAATAATGAACTGAGAAAGATGGAAAGAGAATATGTGAAATTATATCTGGGAAGCCCATTTTTGTTCAAGGCAATTTCAATTACAGTTTTTATTGGACAGATGCTCAGTGCAGTAGAAGAAATCAGCCTTGGTTTATACACTGCCATGGTTTACCTGATTCTCCCAGCTAAAGCCAAAACAACAACACCAACCCCCACTCCAAAACACAAAGACTGGGACCACAGTGGCAATGTGGCAGAATGCAGAGCATCAGCCCCTCAAACCTCCCCAGAGCATCACAGCAAAGTCCTGATGCACATCCTGCAAGCACTTATATACCAACTGAACTTCATGTACTGTGATTAATGTCCCTGACACCATGTGGGTTTCATTGCAGCACACAAAACCAAATACAGACCTACGTACTTTTAGGATCAGGACATACTTAACACAAGTCAGCCGTGATTTAATATATCTGTACTTAATGTGCAGCCTACTAAATGTGAGACAATTCTGTACTTTGGTGCAGTTTGGGTTTTTCCCCAGAACGGCATGTATGTTGTTTCAACATTAATGCTGAAGTTAAAAACCCTGCAGTTAGTGATGTTTATTTAAAGAATTAAAAAGTTGTCTAATGCAGCCGGGAACAGAGGTACGGTAGCCTCATATTTAAAAGCACAGCCTTTCATATAACAATAGGAAGCACTAGTGGATATGTTGCCCATTTATGATTCTCTAGCAGCTTCTATTTTTCACAAGAATTAATGTTCTAATTGGAATGCATATGTATAACATTTTTCTTTTGTTGATCAAGTATCACCAATTCAGTGATTTCCTTGTGATCTCACTGCATATGTTGGGTCAGAATATTCAGATTATTATCATCAGTATCTTCTGGTAGAAGAGATAATCCAGCATTTCTAGTCACAAAATAGCACCACACAGCAAAACTATAGTAAGAGTGAACATCAGGGATGTGTAATAAAAAGGCAGAAAAGACCTTGTGTTGCAGGACCATCCTTCGGGACCATGCTTAGTGCAACAATCTAGATCTAAATAAGCATTAATATTCACAAGATAAGTGGGTAGTTCAGCATCAGTCTTTGTTTGTAGTGTTAGAAATTATGCATTTGTGTCATGCATGCATGCCCTCATATATAGGTCAAAAAGGTTTTTCTGTTATAGCACTCAAGCTTTGCAAAGCTGGAGGTAAAGGTTTCCAGCCTTGTCAGTAATCCCCCATACTACAGTTTGTGCTAGGAAGTGGTATCTTTCAGTGTTCCTTAGTTGCAATCCCAGTGCCCACTAAGTATACTAGGAATCTCTAGACTGACTTCCCAGAGAAATAGTGGAGACTTCCAGTGACACTTCAGAACAACCTTCTCTGAAACACTTAGAGAACTTAGTGTCCTGATGAGAGGTGTAAGCAGTGCAGTTACCATTTATCACAATATCCATTAATGCTGATCGCTGGTTCAAAAATCAGCACTTCACATGTTCAATTCTGAAACCGGTACTAGTTTTGAAAAGTAGCATCTGAAGTAAGTGAAACTCTTTTTTTAACTTTTCATAGTTAAATACATTTAGCTCTTTATATTTTTTCACGTTTCACTTGCTCTTAACTGAACATGAAAGAATTTGTATGTGACATGCATTGTCCATCATGCAACCTTCTGTTCTTCTGCTCTACTTATAAATATTCAAAATAATTTCTGTCTGTAGAGGTTCAATTATACAATGAAATTACAAGAATTGTAGTTTTAATCCTTATCATTCTTACAACTTTACAAATACTCAGATTTGAAAGTTAGGTTATATTGATGTGATCTGATAATATGATCTGGTGATGCTGATATGATCAGTTTAAAAATAGTGCATATGTAACAATACTGACTTCTGCTTCTGATCCAAGATTGTTTTCTCCCAAGAATATATTCAGTGCACAGAACTGGCCAAAGACCACTGAAATCAATGGAAGGGCTACCAGTGACTTTGATGAAATATGAACTTTGAGCATAAGACTGCTCACTTCATTGCCTCATCACAAGGGCTGAATTTGGCTTAGACAGCGGTAAAGCAGTTCATCCCATATACCTTTAATAAATCAATAGCACACATTTTAACCCCACCATTCCACTCCCAGGAATTTAGAGTATTTTTTTATGCTAGTTCTCTTAAGGAGCCACAACACTTGCACAGGTAAAATGAGTGATTGAAACACATACAGTTGTTTGTACTTACAGGTATCTGGCTTGAGCTGACTGTTGGTAATTCCAAAATACTGTGGATTTTCAATGACAGGAATCTTTGTCATCCCAATGATGACTGCATCAGGACCCCCCTCAGAAGAAGATGGAGTGTTACTGCCATTTGAGATGTGGTGGAGGGGACTGGCTGAATCATCATCATTGCTGATAACTGAAGAAGGACCTACAGGTAGAAACAAAGATTTTCTTGTAACTCAGTGTATGGTACTCTTCCCTCAGATGAGTAATTTATCTCTTTTTTTTTTCCTAATTTTGACCAGTTGTCCTCCACTTGTATCGTCAACAGCTCTCTTTGTGTGCCTTTCTGACCTTACCTCAGAAATTTTGTGTGTCTGGGTGCAGATGGAGAACAGTGGGTTTTTTCCATTAGGAACTGGAATCGAAACAAGTTTTTGTACTGGTACATCACCTAGACTAAAAGTCAGGGTCCACAGTTTGTCATTGGGAAAGATCTCAGAAGTTGTTGAACTCATTCAGTCATTCTCAGCAATAAGCTATGGAATACAGATATTAACTTTTTTGCCTTATGCCCTACTTGAATTACACAGCAGTAATAGCACAAATCCAGGGAGTACCTGCCCTACCTGGCATTATAACAACACAAAAGACACAGAGCAAATGGGCTCATCCTGATGTGGGAAGATGGTACTTTCTGAAAGAAACGTGGTCAGGGCCAAAATCCAAGGGACAATTTGCATAGTCACAGAGGTGCAGAGAAGATGCTGAGAAGAGCGGTACAGTAAAACCTGGAGTCGCTGCAGAGGGACTCATCCCACCCAGGGCTACATCCCACTGGCTCCCCAATCCATACCTGAATCTAGTCACCTTCCAGAAAAAGGTCTATTGTGAACAGTAATTCTGTGATGGTTTTTGTTTTCACTCTATGCTTTGAATTTTTAATGAAAGTGCCACAGAGATAAAACCTGGTAAATGTATTAAAAAAATTATCCTGCTTAGCACAGTGTTCCACCTCTGTGAACTGCAGGAGCCTTTGAACTAACAGCAAAATCAGCACAGATGACATTCGAACTCTTGACATCTAACCCTGCCACTTAAATTCCACATTACTTCTTCCAGTTTACATTCAGTATTCATAGAAAACCAGAAGCACCATTTAGCAGCAAAGACATTTTGCCTTATCTCCTGACTGAAGAGCCAGCAGAGATCACACACGTAATATTTCACTTCATTCTGCATTCCACATTAATTAAGGTTTTTGGGATGACATTCACATCTTTTACTTGTAACAATCAAAGGATAGTGCTAGAAACAGATGGAAAAAAATGCCCTCTGGAAGTGCCTATCCTGAAATGGCATCTTTAGCGAAACACATTTAGCCTTTGGGCAGCAGCAACAGGTTGAGCAAATATCCCCAAAGAAGGGGGCAGCAGAGGAGACCTTGAGGACAATAAAAAGCTGTGTTTACTCTAAGTCACCTGTCACCCGACTGCAACATGCTGGAGTCCCAGACTGAGTTTTAGGCTGGACAGAAGGAACACTGCAGAGGCAAGACAGAGCTGAGTAATCTGCCACATAGATGGCATCTGTGTCTGCAGGAGAGATAGGGAATGCAGAGGGGAGAGTGAGAATGAGAACCACCAGCAGGTTCTGTATACACATTACTGAGGACATGAGAGAAGACAAGCAGGATCCACTGCAGCAGACACACAACTGAAGAACAAGATGAGAAAAAGGACAGTCTCAAGCACAGCAAAGAAAGGGCACCTTTAAACAAACTCCTACTCTTCTGTGGCTCAATGTATCGTTAACAAAATCACTTCATCACTATGCGGCATGGCTCACAACAATAAAACTTAAATATTCTGGCATGTGGATATTCAATCCTATATTTTGAGACACAAGCATACTCACACCCACATCCTGCTTTTCTTTCTCCCCAGTTGTTTTAATGGTGCATGAGGGAAATGTTCTCATAGTTTGAAAAAGTACTTCCCCCCAGCCTGAAACACTAGAAGTAATTTTTCAAATATCTGGCACTTCACGGGGAAGTCACTGTTGACAAATGTAAGTAAAGCCTAAATCTCTGCAATTTATCAAAGGAAATACTCATACCAAGGCTGGCTTTGTCATCACGGATCACCCAGATCCCTACATGATTGACTCTACTGGGAAAGATGCCAGGATTACGAGGTTTTGGTGAAGATTTCTCTAATGAAGGGCAGAGCCTAACAAATTGTGGGAATGGATCGCTTAGATGGCACAGAAGATGAAGAAGATGAAGACTTATGTTAAGTCACAACACATTTTTCAGATGCATAAGAGTTGTTTGCACTAACATTAAGAGTGTAATCCATTTAAAACTGCATTCAGTTTTTGGTAGATACCATCCTTACACCTCTAAACTTTCTGAATCTCATCTTGTTACTCCAAAAAAGTGGGCTGACTAATACACACCTTCTTGGCAAAACAAAATCCTTGTACACTAATATAGCTTTAGTATGAGGATCAAATCCCTTCTCTCACAGCAAATATACAAATTCTCTAGGCTCTGAAACTTAATAGAGGCATGTCTTTAAGTCCTTTTCAGTCCTGCTGTTCTCTGCTGCACAGGAGGAGGCTCTTTTGCCACTGCTCACTTCCACCATACATGCAGTGATTGCAAGGGAAAGTGATCATTACATATTTCTAGATGTTAAAGTGGGATAATGACTAGGACCTCAGTCTATTCATTGAATAATTTCTGCAGTACTTCAAGATGCAATTTTGTATGGTGAACTACTATTTTCAACCAGCATAAACTGCTAGCAGACAACTGTTCCATAAATCTACTCAATTAGGCTAACTGGTAAAAGCTAGTCTTCTATGTGGTATGAAGCAGGCTGCAAGTATATTCAGCTCCCTGATGTAAGTGAGAAAAACCTGGGAAATTAGGTGACTTTCAGGCTAATTCCTGACAGTACAAAACAGTATAAGAAAAAATTCAACCCTAGGGACTTTATTGCTATATCACTCTGTGATCCCTCTCTTTTACTAGCAACTAAACATCTCAGGCAATGGTTTTTGTGAATAGTTGTTTGCATTCAAAAATCCTATTTCCTATACATTACTTCTCTAATTAAGACAATTAGAGCTCATCAGATGGAAATTTTTGTGTATCAGAGGCAGGTGAGCTCGCATTCTTTCAAACTTCCCCTTTGCTGGGACCTTTTTCTCAATGTGAGCAAACTTTTACATAGACCATTTCCACACTTGTTTATTTGCTAGACTATCTACTCATCAGAAAGTTACATTCCATTTTTTGAATGCATTAAGCTACATTACAGTTACAGACCAGCCCTGCAGCTGGCTATGACATTCAAGTAATGTAAAACCATTTCTGGGATGCATGATGAGACTATCACCTGTGCTGATAAGAAGTGAGAGCTGCCCTTTGCTGAATGGGCTCTGTACTCAGAATGAAGGGTAATTTCTTGAAGCACCTTGGAGTGTGGTTTCAGCCACATGAAATGAGGTCACTGAATTACTTGTCAAAGGCAGAACAAGTATGGTAATTACACTCAGTCACCTACTACTGCCTCTGGTTTTTATAAAATCTGCTCTTTGTTTTACACCTGAAATCTGAAATTTTTAGACAAAATTGGAGTCGGAGTGAAAATCATGGGTTATCAGTAGTCATTAGCTATTGCCAAGAGTAGATTCACAGTTGGTTTAAACTTTTTAAGGTTCCTTAAGAAAACTCCAGAGACCTTATCCACCTTCCAGTGTGCTTCCCAGAACCTTCCCTCGATTTCATTTTCAGACAATTTTTATTAAGAAGACAGAAATTGGAGCCAGACAAGCATCTATAGACTGCTTTGGGGAAGATGTGGACTATACACCACAGGGACGAATTTCTCTTCTATTTGATATTAAGCTAAAGACTTGTCCATTCTGCATCACCTAGGCTCAAGAAAAATCCATTTTGTGTACAAAAAATCCCCAGCAGCTCTCTAAAAAGTAGTGATATGTAAGAAAACCAATTATATTTGAAACTGATGAGCTATAATAAAACCAAAATTACTCCAATAGCTAGGTGGGGAATTATCCTCAGCACATAATACAGGGACAGGCAGAAACAGCAAACTTCTTTCACTGCACATCCCAAGGACAACTGTGCTTTCTCTTGAAGAGTGAATGTCTGCACTGTCCTTGGCCTTGGTGGTGTCAAAAAGTTTGAGTTTCCTTAGGCTAAGAAATAAAATTTAATTATATTATTTTCAAGGTGTGCTGCTGTTTTTGAACAGGCGAAGGAGATTCACGGTTATTATATAAAGTCTTTCACGACAGGAAAAGCTAAGAAAATTGGGATTGTGCAGCCTTCAAAAGAGAAGGTTTCAGGGTGACTTAAGTGCATCCTTCCAGTACCTGAAGAAACCCTACAGGAAAAAAGGAGCGAAACTATTTACAAGAGCATGCAGTGACAGGACAAGGGGCAATGGCTTCACATTGAAAGACAGTAGGATTAAATCAGATATTAAGAAGAAATGTTTTGCTGTGAGGGGGGTGAGGCACTGGAACAGCTTGCCTAGAGAAGCTGTGGATGCCCCATCCCTGGAAGTGTTCAAAGCCAGGTAGATGGTGCTCTGAGCAGCCTGATCTAGTGAAATGTGTCCCTGCCCATGGTAAGTGGGCTTGGAACTAGGTGACCTTTCCCTTCCAACCCAAGCTATTCCATGACTGTAGTCCATGGTTCATTATACTCCTATCACCATCAGAGTTAATGCAGTTTTAACATGCATGCTACCAAGACAGATATTTGTTGGGGCTACATTTGCACAACACACTTCCATGCAACACACGTCGCTCCAATTATCCTTGAAGTCACTACTAATGGTTCAGGCATACTGGAAGACAATAGAAGTAATAAATACCACAACCCCCCCCGATTTCAGCTTTGTGGTTGAAGTTGTGTATTTCCAAGGAAGCATCTACTTACTCAATTGTTAGGAAGTAGCTCATGTAAAAATCAGCATTTGTAGAGATGATTTTGTGCTGTGATGTTTTAATAAACATTGTGCCTTCCACGAAAAATTATGTTCATTCCTAGGATGGTTTCTCAATGGACTTTGCACTAGTATTGACTCTTAGTTCACCTGGGAATAGGGACCAGTCTGTGCCAAGACACGGTAACAGCACACCAAGTTAAAAGCACAACAGTGAATGTGTGGCACATAAGTCAGCACCCCTGCTAAATTCCAAGGCCATACTGAATCTTCTCTCTTTTTCCTTTTGGGAGGGGTGTATTTTTTCACTAGTCAAATATATTGTTCTGAAAAGCAATTACACAAGATTTCTCATACCATGAGATTCCCTTGTTTGCTGTAGATTTTCATATTTTCTGCATGATTAAACTGCAAGTATTATGCTTCAGCAAGAGCAGATATTCAATTTTTCCTGTTATCGAAGCAGGATCCAACTTTCTCACCAGAACAGACACCTTTTTAGCTTTACTCTAAAAATTGCGATCTTATCTTTTACTCCCTCTGGAAGACAACTAATCAATCACAGCTTGGCAAACTTTCTTTTCTGACTAAGGTGCTAAGTTCTACTTCAAATATTCCTTTGTGTTCCCAAGTTCAGCAGCTGTATGCAACTGTGGTACCAAATCATGTTCGTGCAATTCTATTAGATTGGAAAGAAAACCAGCACAACAGAAAGCAGTGCAATTATATAAGCAATATTTTATACTTTAACTGTATCTTAAACTTAGTATGTTGAATACTGTAGTATGTTGAATACAGGGAATTGAATTAAAAGAAATAGAACTCAAGAAAAGAAACCAAAAACCAACCAACCAATCAACCAACCAACCAACCAAAAGAAGACTGACTAAGCTTCCTAAGAGAAACACATTTAGTCTTGTTTTGTTTTGGTGGAGCTAGTCCAAGTCAAGTCAGATTGTTCTGCAAATCTAGAATGGACTTATTAAAATTATGGTCTTTGCTTTGTAGCTGCCAATGCTTGTAATGAGAGAAATCTCAAAGCAAGGCACTCCCAGATTTTGTCAGCAGTTCAGCTGTGTGGAGCAAGAGGACATCTTGCCTCTACCCACCTTCCAACGGACCTGTCTCATATCCCCACCCCTGCCATCAACCCAGACAACAGCCATTAGTCTTAGCTTTTGTGTAATCGTCTCTACAGCCACTGTCACACATAGTTGCAAAATGAATATTGGGGGTTAATCCTCCTTTGTTTGTGGTGGAAAAAAACCACAAGATCACCCTAAACTGCATTATACCCAAGTCCATCCTGCTAAAGTGTATTGCTCTTCACAGGTCTAGGAGTGCATGTCCTTCTACCCCGGAACAGTACACTGAGCCAAAAACCACACTGTTACACATTAAGTCCATGACTCAGAAAACTGAGACTTGCCAGGCTTTGGCGTTTAGCGGATAAACAACTTCACATCTTCTGACAGGTATCATCAATCTGTTTAACTCATTTACACCCACCAGTGCTTGTTTAAGCTTGTACTCTGTTGCATCTTGACATATGAGATGAGATGAGAAAAACCTTTCGACACTGCCCAAGAAGTTCAGTTTCCATCCAAGATGATGCTCCCAGGAAGTCAGGAGAACCTGAATAGAGAGCTGGAGAACATCCTCACATCCAGCAGACAAATACCTCTGTTCCCCATCAGCATTCACTTCTAACATTCTCTGAATAACAAAAGTAAGTAGGCTCCTTGAAGGTGTCTCAAATGAGAGCTGAAAATCAGGATTTAAACTCAAGAAGCAGTCCTTAGGAATCTGTTCACTTACAACTATTGCAAAACAAAGTGGAGACATTAGTTTGAGAATCATGATGAAACCACATCAATTCAATGGTGAACTGTTTTGCTTGGGTGATCAAGGATAAAAGAGAGTTTGCCTTTGTTTTCACGTGAAAAATCAATGTTTAGCTTTTTCTCATTTGTTTCAGCTTCACAAGAAGACTAAATTGTTCAGCTGTCATTGTATCACTTTCATACAGAGCAAACTATCTACAGTGTTGGATTATCTTCATTCCCACACAGAATAATTTAAGTAATGCATACCTTTGAGTCTAATGAAATAACAGGTTTGTTATTTGGCTTCACAGTACCAAATTTCCAGTCTTGCTAGGTGTCAAGATGTCTTTTCCCTGAAACACATGTTGTCTTGCAGGAAAACTTATTTCAAATGCCTAGCTCCTCTATAGAAGAACAAACACACAATCTGGGTAATTTCCATTGACACGACTGTTCACAGATTTTAGGCACTCAATATTTCATCAGGGCTTTTTGTTGTGGCTTTGAATCTAAGAGCCACAGCTGCATATTTGTTTGCTTGGGTTTTATTCTGGTGCGTGACTGTGGAAGAATGCCAGTCAGTTCCTTTCAGCTGCCTTTCTCCTCACAATCTCATCTACACTCCCCTGTATCCGTCTATTCCTGCATCCCTTCACACACAAGCCTAGAGCAATGTTTCTGCAAGGGAGGACTCCCTAGGATAGCCTAGGGGACCCCTTTATAATGCAAGTCACTCCTGAAACTCATGCAACCTACAGGGTGCAGGGATAAAGACACTGGGGCAGACTGGCAAGACACTTCACCCAAGAAACCTCCTTTGCAGCACTGCAAAACCCTGTAGGAAAACCAGCAAGGTCTCTAATACATACTGAATTTGCTAGTGTTGTCTGGACAGGATGAAAGGTGCCTAACCCCTTTGTCCCAGCTTCACTCCAAGGCCAGCTCTCCCCAGGGATGCCATCACAGCAAAACTTCAGTCTGCATCACAAAGGTTGCCGATTTCTTTTTCCCTTTCAGGCAGAATGGAAGGCATTTGTGTGACAGAACTAACAACTGCAATCTGGCATGCATTGTCACATTCTTATGTACCATAACCAATAAATCCACATAGATCATCCATGATGAGGTATGTGCTACTATTATTTCCAATTTGGAGGCAACAGGAAGAGCACTTTGACACTGAATTACCCAGCAGGGTAATGAAGGTGGGATGTCTGTCAAAGTCATGACCAGAACCCGGGAGGAACTGGCAGCCCCAGGTATTGAACCACGGAGCCCTGTGGGACTCATAGCCCTCCTCAGATATAGGATGAATGGTGGCTATACAGCTATCCACTGCTTTGTGGACACATTTGCAATATCTGCAGCTCAGATGATGCACCCTATTATGAAGAATGAGGAATTTATGTCTTCTCATTATGGGTACTCAAATGAAACACAGACCTAAGACAAAAATCTAGCTGGGATGTGGCATATGAATCAATATGAATACATGAGCCAGAGAACTAAAGATACGAGAATTACAGGCAGCAGAAAATGTGACAGAATGTAAGAAAAAGTGATTTATCTTTTTTTAATATAGATCATCAGCACTATTCATTGTAGTCACCTGCAGGTTTGGATATCTTGGAAACATGGGTAAGATTACATTCCTTCAAAAGTACTACAGTGAAAAATCACCACAATAATAAAAAAGATCAGCTGGAATGTACTTGTTGGCATCAAGCAAAAAAATAATAATTCACCTGAAATTAAATCCTTGTTGCCTTTCACATTTAAGAACTATTTAATTAAAAACTGTTTCCTTCCAGACTTCTCATATATAATCTTAGTGTTTGCATTCCCACTCTGGGAATGAGGTCCTCTGTTGTCCAGAAGATGAATACAAAGTGTACAGAAGCAATAAAATTTTTCCCATGCTGCTTTGGCTGTCAGTCTTTACCTGAGAGAACAGCAAAGCTATTTGAAGTAATTAACTTGAATAATTTTCCAAATTCTCTTTAGTTCAACATAGTTAGATGACAAGGCAGATATGATAGATTGTGGAGAAAAGCTCCGTGATTTTAAACTTGTATTTGATTGTGTGCTTTTTTTTTTAAGGAAAAAAAAAAGCATTACTAGTGACTCTAATTTTTTTTTAAGCCTCAATTATTATTTCTTTGAAGCACAGAGATACTATCTACAGGCCTCTTTCATTCAAGCACATCAGATGAAAATATAACATGGAAAAAATCTAGAAATACTCAGAGACCTGATGAAAAACTGAATTGGGATTTCTTTTATCCTTAACCGAGGTCTGAGGAGGTACACAAGGATAGCCTTCCAGCATATGATTACAATTTTTATTGCATGCCTTTGCCAAACAGGAACAAAAAGTTCCATGACAAAAGTGCATCAAGAAAGACTACAGTAAAAACTTTGGAATAGATCCTCAGAAACTTCCTGCTTCTCTGAGCACTGGAATTGCTCATAGAAGACTCAGAAATGTCCACTTCTGGAGCTCTTGAAGCCACATGAGGAAAAATATCTCTTAGAAAAGATACAGATATGGTTGATGCAGATTTAGGATAGGCAAGAATCTCCCAAGTGTTCTTTCATCCCTAACCTTCAGTAATGACAAAAAGGTAGACCTTGAGTGATTTTACAGCAGGTCTTCAACTGTTGATTTATGTCTATTCAGAACTGAAGGAAGCCTAGAGCTCAACAAATACATATCATATCTCAATGAAATGCATAAACTTCAGTATATTAGCAGGTCACTTTTCCAGCCTGCAGAATAAAGATAGGTTTAATTGGGTCAGAAGAAGACCAGTGCTCTGCTACACAGTGGATTATTCTACCAGAACACATACTTCTAATAGCATTCTTTGTATACAATTTATTTCAGTGGGATATTTCTCTTTATTGTTTCTGAACAACTTGCATTAGTGGAAGTGTTAATTACATGACATAGTAACACAATATCTTGTATAATTTCCTACTTTCTGTCAGTACAAGATTATTACAGGCCCCCAAAATTTGCACGGGTTATGAAGTCAACACTACAGTGAAATATACCTCTGAATTTGTTCTCAACAAGCATTCCAGCATAACAGCTTCCAAATAATTTCTGATTTACAACCACATTAGCTAACCTTAAACCTGACAATCTACCAAGAAGCAAAACTAAATAAACCCAAACATCATGCTCAAATTGTAAACAACATCTGCAGAAATCTGGTCTTGCTGTTCACTAAACTCTCACTGAAACGATCATACAGCCCAAATAGAGCTGTTTTGAACTTGCAATGACATTGACTGCCTCCTCTTCATCTCCAAACATTTCCCATCCTGGAAAACAGGTTTTAGAAATGAACTACAAAGGCCTACTTACACATTAAGAGAAGGGCATTGGAAGGTGGTGAACTAACACTCTACCATCTATTTCTTCCAAGAAGTTTGCTCTCACCTTACATGAACAGGCTTTGGGCAGTGATGGCCCCAGTTTTGCATGCATTGCAAAGCTAGTAGCTGGCCTTTGGAAGATGGCTGCTGGAAGGGCAGAGGACTTTGGCACAGAAGTAAAGCTGTCCAAATCTAGCCCTCAGTGAGCACAATGCAAGACAGAGCTAACTTTCCTTCCTGAACATTAATGCCTGACATTTTATTCCAATTTATATTAGATTACCTAGCAACAGTGAAACTGATTCCTTTTGCGTCTGTGCAACAGCAGCCATTTCAGTGGTTTTCTCTACAGAACCTGTCCTCAAAGCACTCAACAACTATACATATTCCAGGTCTTTAAAGAGATCACAGGCCATGTTCAGAAAACTTTGCTGGCCACCAAAAGACTGGCAAGAATCTTCATCTGTGAAGATTTTTGGTGCTCATAAATCATGTGTCATGAAAAATACTTGTGATATCCAGGTGAAGTATTTGGAACAGTCTTACCAGCAGACCCACTCTGGCACTTGTTCTGTGCACCTCTATGCAATCGTAAGGAAAAGAAAAGCAATCATTTTTCATTGTTATAGACTTCTGAATTGTGCTCAATTAGATCTTTTGGACATTGTTTAAGGAAGAGTTAACCTCTGGAGATGGTAGGAAGCATAATAGGCTGTTTGGTGGAATATCCCTGCAAAAACATCTTCAGATCAAAGATGCTGAATTGCCTTCCAACAACACCCTTCTTTCCCCAAACACAATTCCTAAGGCAGTGAAGCCTTACATACTCAAAATCCTCTCAAAAGCAGATCTAAAAATTACTACAGTGGAGCAAATTACACTCATCTATAGGAAGGAAACACGTCAAATTTCTCTTCCAGCAGCATCACTCACAAGCTATAGGATTAGCTGCACAAATCGACTGTCTTGACTCTATATGATAAACCTCTACTGCCATTTACAGACACCTCCTCCTCCCTGCCACATGATGCCTCATCTGCTGGAGATTCCTCCTGTCACCTCTCTCCTGACAGCTTTCCTTGAAATTGCTGCTATGGGAAGCAGAAAAATGCCGCATGCTCAAACCTATTTGCAACATAACAGCCAGATCAGCCATCCCAAAAGTGGCCACACTACAAACTCCGGCAGTTTTGCTACAGCAGATTTGAAAATGGATGCATTAATTCTGAAATTGGTCAGGACACAACAATGGGGTTTTGCTAAAATACTGGAAGCATCACTACTTCTATTCTTCAGAGCTCTGAATACAGCAGAGTTTCTCTTTATCCAGGATGCTGCATATAATATTTTTATAAATTACTTCTGCTTCTTCTACTAGTTCTGAGTATTTTACCAATATCCCTTAGCATTTTTCTGAGGGGTCTCCTCTGCTTATTTACTCACTTCTTCCTTTATAAAGAGTTTCATCTATCTCTTAACTGATTTGCTCTTGACCACCTGGCTCAACTATACTCACATCTTCCAACAACATGACCTCCTGTGGTGTTGTAATTTTTATGTTAGTATTGAACTGCATTAGTACTTGTTAAATTCAAGTATTTTAGGATGACATTCATTTATTTTCAGTCTAGTATCCTCTTTTATCAAAAATTCAGTCATAGCTGTTTCTTAGCAACAGATTTATC
Source organism: Orthonyx spaldingii (assembly GCA_013397795.1). Taxonomy (NCBI): domain Eukaryota; kingdom Metazoa; phylum Chordata; class Aves; order Passeriformes; family Orthonychidae; genus Orthonyx; species Orthonyx spaldingii. Next base: position 343,938 of record VZTJ01002649.1, on the reverse strand, counting down.
AGAACAGATTTGCATGAGAATTAAATACTCTCAAAAAGGAACTGCTAAAGTACAGTCTTATTCCTGACCACCATTAAAAGCAAATACTATAAAGCAGAAGAATATGGTTTTGTAATTCCACATGAAATCTAATGAACACATGTAGAATATTGGCACCAATTGAAGTAGATGACCTTATAAACTTTCCTAACTAATGCATCTCTGAACTGATCTGTAAAAATCATCTTCTTGCCTTTAGAGACCAAAAGGAAAAAACAAACCAAAAAGCACAAACGATGCACAGCAACAATCCTTTATTGCACTGGACTAGATTAAAATTTGGCATCTGCAATGGTCACACACAAACACGTCTCAAAGGGCCAAGCTGCAAAAGGCAGACATGCCTGAAAAATACTCATACTCAATTCAACCACACCAGTACTAGGTAACCAAGAAGTGGACTTCAGTGCAGGAGCATAATTGGCATTTCATTCTCTGGAGTCACCAGAGATATATACCATACCTTCCTATCTATCTATCTATCTATCTATCTATCTATCTATCTATCTATCTATCTATCTATCTATCTATCTATCTATCTATCTATCTATCTATCCATCCATCTATCTATCCATCTATCCATCTATCGCCACATTTTTATCATAATTTCAGTAAACTCCAAATTCTTAATTTTCACAGTCTTTAGAGAGAATCCATTTTCCCCCAAAGATTTTTCTATACCTTACTTCTTTTTGCCAGATGAGGTTTTCAATTTTTTTTTTTTCTTTTTAAACCCAACATATTAGTTCATCACAGATGTAAAGAAAAGCAAATTCAGAGATGGGGTGAAAGAGTTAACCCAAACATGAAGCATGAAATCCTTTGAAGAGATAAAGTAGAACAGCAAGACTGAGAGTCTAATTCCCCTCCCCCTAATGTCAACCAGGAGTAAGTTATTATATTGACAGTAGTTTAAAATTCCTACGAATGACAGTGGAATTGGGACTGCTGTCTTTTTATTAAGAATGATGACAATCTTTTTGGTAAACGCAGTCTTCTGCTGCTGGAGCACTTAGTTGTGGCACTTAGTTATGTCACTGAAAGGTAGCATCTATAATATATGGCTGCACATGAATTATGTTGGGAATGGGTTAAAGTAATTCATCTGTATTATTCCCACAAGACAATGCCAAAAAGGTAATTGCCCATATTTGTACTACTACATTATAGAGAATGTCAGTTTTATGTCTTCCTGATGTTTAACTGAAAATCGATAATATCCATTTCTGTTTCTTGCTGAGAAATTAATGTAGGACCAAAACCTGAAATTCCAACTCTGGTCATGCTCAGACAAAACTCCCACTGAAGTCAGTGGGAGTTTTGCCAGGGACAGGATTAAAGACAGTGCGATTTGCTGCATGCTACCAGACACGTAAGAGCTACAGAGCTAGATATTCATTACGATGCTTCTGGGACTATCAAAATTAGCATGATATTGGTCTTCAACCTTTCAGACCCGCAGTCACGTGCGCTTGCAGAAGAGGGATAGAAGTGAGGCAGACAAGCCATCTTGCTGGAGGGTGCTTAATGCTGGGCTGGCAGCCAGAAGAAGTGAATCCCTCCTGCAGTACATCCCTTCCCTTCTCCTCTGTAAAGCCTGATGAGAGGCAGGAAATAGCTAGGCAGCAAGCCTGGACCCCTAGCAAACAGCACTAGCTGGATGGAGTGCAGCAAGCTCATCATCACAAAACAATACTGAAGCCATCCACAGTATCCATGCCATTCCAGTACCTGAAGCATGCCTGGGCACATGTCCCTTTGGGAGGCTTTAACCCGCGTCCTGTGCCACAGGGATAAGGCAATTCTAAAGGTAGATGGCAGGAAGCAGTCAACATAAAACAGCTTCACTGAGCTTCTGCCAGGGGTGGGGGGACCACACCAGCAACCAGAGGAACCTGCTGTCCCCTAGGCGGGTTCCTGGCTCTGCAGGGAGGGGATGCTGCACTTTGTTGGGAGTTCTCAGGTTTTAGGTGCCTCCACTTAGTCATATTAAGTTCAATGGATACAGAAAGTCCTTTTTTAAAAGTACATGGTTTGTCATCTGAGCATTTGGGATGGTTTTGTTTGCCAATAGTTTCCAGAGGCATTAGAGTTTGGTTTGTTAAAACAGTAACAACTTTTCTTAGTTTACCAACCAATTTCTTCATGTTTTCATGATGTGGTACCAGTACCCAAGGAACAAAGGTATGACAACCTGATACAGCTAAGTTATCTAACCAGTCTGCAAATATAAAGCAAAAAGTAAGCCCTGAGCTACTCACCCATTTAAACTTTTATGAGAAAATAACATGTCACTATAGATTAATTTTTTTAATGAAACCTCATTTTTAAGAGTATGATCACAACAAATTTCTTACCTTTAGTCTCACTAGCAATGCCATCTGGCATCAATTTAGCTTCAGTTTGGTAAGCGATTATTGCTAAAAAATTACCTAATATTCACACTTAGAGATATTTCTTAAAATTCTTAATGAAAAAATTACAGAGCCCACCATCCCTTGCAAAATAAAGATCAGTAGAGATTCATTTACCAGCATAGAGACACTAGAGTCTTGAATTTAAAATAAGACAGCCTGTTGAATTAAATTCACTGATCTGGGTTCTAAAGCAAGTTTCCAAGTATGTAACACACATAAATTAATTCAATACTAGTAGTAAAAAAACTACTTTATCCACCACATTAGTAACACATGACTAAAACTGCAATATATAGCACTATTTTACACCTACATAACCTTCTAAAAGATCCTTTTGTAGAAAAAAATGAAACTATAGATAAATACAGATCATATGTGAAATCTGGCTGTTATGGATTAAACACCACAAACACCTTACAGTTTTGGAATTAAAATTGCATTGCTTCAATCGGCTGGCATTTCCTTTTTATGTTAAATATTTGGCAGGACCTGAAATGGATGTTTACTCCCTCAAATGTTAACAGTGAACTTCAAGCTTTAAAATTGATCATTCCCAAATAGTAGGAAGTAGTAGTACTTACGAATGACTATTTACATTAGTCTCTTAGCTGATTTGTATTGGTTAAAGGATCTGACTCATACTTTTCTCTCTCCCTACTGATTTTGCGTACCTCATAGTTTTGCATCCCATGCACTGCTGGACAGACAGATCTGTCAGTATTTTATAGCTACATGGTATAAACAGAAATGACATGCAAGGAAAGACATGGGAGAATCTGGCTGCACAAGCTCTGTACTTGCAATTGTGATGTGTAGGCAGCAATGACAAAACGTTTCAGGGATGCTAAAGAAAGTAGTTACACATTACTCGGGACAATTTAATGTGGTACTCTAGCAGGCCTCCCTAGAAACCTGAAACAGATAACATAACTTGAGTAAGAGCAAGATGTGACGTCAGGTAGGACCATATGCACATGTACTACTTCTCCCATCCACAACTGCAGTGATGACAAAAGCCTCAGATGAATAAACACCCCTGATTTGTTTTATAGTGGAATATAGTGCTGTGTTCTATCTGGGGTCAGAGCCAGGGCTCTAGTGTAAGACAAGCATTGACACAGACTGTTTACATCCTGTAACATGCAGGTGGAAAACCTTATGAATGCAGAGAGTTAAACTTACATTTATACTCTGTATTAAACAAATAAATCTCATAGTAGCCTGATTTATGGGACCTGAAGCGAAACCTGGATGTGTCCAAATGGGAAAAAAAGGTTTTTGAAATTTCTACTCCCCTCTTAGAGACAATCATTGTGATTTGGTCAGTCACAGGGTAACTCAGTCTCTCTGCCATCAATCTTCAGTCTCTCTTCTTCCTCTGCCAAAGGCTGCCGTTTCCTGGTATGAGTAGCTGTCCCCTGGCAATCACTGATCAAACTGCTATCATGTGGGCCATCTACCTATCACTAGTGCTTACATCTGCACTCACCATGTTCAGACCAGAACTCAGGAGCAAAAAATGTCAGAGCCTCGCAGTTAGGACCAACTGATTCCAGAGGCCATACCACCATCTCCTAATGACAGGTAACAACTTCACCCAAGTCCCAGGGTAGCTGAGTTCAACAGCAACAGGGTTATTTATATATACATTTGGATTCCAACCAAATGTGAAATTGCAGCAAGCAATGGAAACTTGGCATCTTCATTAGAAAGAAAAAGCAGTTATGATAAATCTTTGCCTTCCTCTTGAAAAGGCATCTGGCTCTTCACATTTTTTTTGAGACATTGATGAAGTCTGATAAAGTGTAATTCTTTACCTGGAAAGAGATTCTTTACCTGGCCAGCTCCCAAGGGAAAAACAATTATGACATATGGGAAAAGGTAACTTGTTCTACCACACAGAAAGTAGAAAACTGGTCTTAACATGTTCTGCTTCAAAAACTGTACCTCAGATGCCTGGAGAAAGGAAATGCTTAGGCAAATCACAGTCAACTTACCTGATTTTGACTCATACTCACATAAGCAAACAAATGCAGAGTTGATGATTTGGGTTGTATTTAAGAAACATTTAATGTATTTAACAATTACACACCTGAGCAACTAGTAATTCAATAGCTGTGTGCAGAAGCCTTCACAATTACTATCAGAGACTGAGATATCTATCAATAGCCTACTTGGTACCCAGAAGACAGACTTCACCAAGACAGGCAGACAGTAACACTACAACACACAGATAGTATCTCAGATTGCCAAAAAATTACTTTTGCCTTACACAAGATAAAACTAAGAGAGAAACTGACTTCTTAGATTATCTGATCCCCTGACATTAATGGAAAAGTCAATGAGCAGGGCTTACCAGGAGGAAGCCAACACTGATATTCTTTCATGGTTTTGCCTTTTGTCTCATATTTACAGCAACACACAGAGTTTTGAATCTGAACGAAAATGGGAGTATTACGTAAATGTTTTCTTCTACAAATCATAGGCTTATCAAGATTTCACATTTTGTTCTAATTCTGATAGTTAATTGGTACAGGTGCATAGAGTCCTTGGATTTTTCCTAGGATTTTTAAGACATCTAACAAAAGTGAAGCAACTTTTTATGACTATGCACTGATTACATAGAACAAAGTGCACCAGGAATCTCTGACATAGCTAGCCCTATTGATCTTCTCTCTGAGACATCTGGGGATGAAAAGTGTGAGCTAATTTGTAAGCTCTGACCTCAGCATCACGCTAGGTCTCATAAAGAAAGATTAAAATTGATTGCATGGCATGCATCTTTAGAAAAAGAAAGGGAGATTCTGGTTTAGACAGCAGCGTCTATGCTGGTATGTCTCCTGGAGTAAAGACATCATAAATACTCAACATGGGTTGAGAAAAAAATGAAAGAAATGTCATCCAGCCCTCAGACAAGGTTTATATAGATCTAATTGTTTTCTTGGATCTTGTTCCCTGAGGCAGGGATGACGCATCTATTCCTGAGACATCATCTACTTCAGTGCTGTAGACAGTGAAATTTTACTAAAACCCTTCAAAGGGAAAACATGGTGACTCTTCAGTGGAACACACTAGTCATCAAGAAACTGCATAGCCAGTTGCCCATCTGGAGTTTCATCACTTTCTGCTCTCTGACTTCTAGTATCTAACATGAGCTATAAGGCATTATTAAGGACCTGCAGTCTCTGGTTGTGGTGGTGCATCCCTCCCTCCTCCAGGCCATACTACCATCGATATGCGGTCCCCAACACACACTTGTATATTTTTGTTCTGCATATCAGCTATCTTGGAAAGGTGTCATGGCTAGGACAGTCAAATACTTTCCTCCTTCTGAACATGTAAATAGCACAGCACTTCTATGTGTCAAAGGTAAATGTAGGTATAAAAGGCACTGCCACATTCTAACTTATTATGAGACACTATCTGGGATTTTACTGATTACAGTCACAATGTATTAGGGAACTTGATCTCAAGTTTGTTACAATGACAACTGAAGACACAATAATGGCATCAGAAAATGGCATAATGTGAATAAAGTATGAATTTGAAAATTACAGTAGAAAAGCAAATTGCATAAATAAAATAAACAAGTAGTCTTTAAATTAAATTTTAAAATTACCAGAGCAAGAACTTCAATCCAAATAATTTTTCATTTGTCTTTCAAATACACCCTTCTTTTCTCTTTACTCACACTTATTTTCAGTGTATTTGCTTTTAATAGATAAAAAACACATTGCTAAAATTCTTTCACTATAATTGAAAGACAATATCTTTATCATCAAACAGTATTTTGTGACTTTTTGAAACTTTCTCATGAAACTGCAATACACAGAACTGCTTATTATGTGCTCTGTATTTTTGCTTTAGACCTTGCTTACTAACATAAGAAGAACTAATTGGAAGAAACACCAATTACTCAAGCTGAAAAGTGATCTTTGAATTCATTTCAGTTTTAAAATAGTAACAGATATATAAACTAACCTATGATGTTAACTTTTTGTTCTTGAAGTATTTTAATGATCAAAGTAGATGGAAATTACAATATCTCAAGATACTAATATCCAATACACATTGTATCTTTTTTTCTCCATTAGAAGAACAGAATAAAGACTTCTACAACAATACTGTTAAGTTGTAATTCATGTTCATTAAAAATAAAAGCTTGCTTGCAGTTTTACACTGATTTGATTATCAAGAATATTAAGAATTTTTTATTTCTTGCAATGGTGACGTCCTAATTTCCCAGGCAGTGTAAATGGCTATTTTCACTTTTACTTTTTTTCAGCTTCATTTTTGATTCTTCCCCCTAGATAAGAACTTCTTGGTCTACTGAGTCTGAAAACCTTGTATTTCAGTATTTACATGGCAAGCTTATTAGTACTCAAAAAAAAAATCAAACACATCACAATCTCAGCATGTTCCTCTACTTGGCATTTTCAAGAACCTAACATTTTATATTGTTTGAATACCTTATAATAATTGTATCTACCAGTTTAATCCACATCAGAATTTACCTCTAATAGTTGTCTTATTGAAAGTTCCTCCTAGAAAAAGAACTGACCTTATATTGAGGCTGTTTCTTCTAGATCATGAGGATACATCAAATTAGTTCCAAAAGCATGTTTTACATGGATTACAATAAAAAGTCATATGTGTAAAATACACTATGTAACATGACAATTGTTCAAATAGGTGAAAAATTTCAAAATTGCCTATAGGTATACAAAGCAGAATTGGTACAATATTCAGAGATCTGGTGAGATCCCAGAGGAGAATAACGTGACAAAACATTTCAGAAGCAAGAAAATGAACATGTAATCTGCTGTAGTCCAAATACAGCAATCACATTAATAGGAAAATCTGACATGTCCTAGTAAACACCAAAGAAAATGAAAACTTGGATATAAACTCTAATACAACCATTTCAACATTTTTGTGTATTCTGATTCATTAGGTCTGTCAAGAAATCCAGACAGTCCAGGCCAACAAACAGAGGTGTCAAAGCAAAACATACCTTTCAAATCGCAGTACTGATGTTTTCTCAAAACAGTTTGAAAAATCACCACATCTTACTTGAGCATTTAACCTGAGCATTTAACCAACCGACTTTTCTTAAGTTCTGAGTGGATGAAGCATGGCCTGACATGTAAAACTTTGTGTCTGATAGCCAACAGCTGAACATGCAGTTATTTGACCTGAATACACATATATTTGATTGAATGTACATGTTAAAGATACACACACTTAAATTAAATGAAGTTAAATAGAAATAAAACTATTGCAAACAGTTTGGGGGGGATGCTTTATAAACAGAATATACATTAAAGATGCTACAAAAATATAATTAAGGAGATGAATCTCACTTTTTACCAGAACACAAAGACAACAACAGCACTTTTATAACAATAGACAATAAGTGGGGAACTCAAAGATTGACATATTTTTCAATGCACTGCACTATTACTAATGAAAAACAAGATGTGATCAATTTACAGGTAGTGAAAGACACAATGATATGAAATTCTAGATCTTTATTAGCCTGTTAAAAGTAAGTTCATCTAATACATTTTTTATAGATTGTCCGAACTGTCATGGTAGCATTTGTGAATAAAACAATGGTTGTCTGTTACTTACAAGAAACATGAAACAGTTTCAACAAGAAGAATTATAGGTAAGAGGGGAGAAAAGACTCACAGTTTGCTGATGGAACACAGCAAGCAATTTTTTACCAAAGAATCAAAGAATGGGGCAGGTTGGAAGAAATCATAGTGGGTCCTCTAGTCCAATCTCCCTGCTCAAGCCAGGTCATCCCAGAGCACATGGCACAGGATTGTGTCCAGATCATTCTTGAATATCTCCCTTGAGGGAGACTCCACAACCTCTCTGGGCAACCTGTGCCAGTGTTTGGTCACCTGCACCGTAAAGAAGTTCTTCTTCATGTTCAGGTAGAACTCCCTGTGCATCAGTTTGTGCCCATTGCCTCTTGTCCCACTACTCACCTTCCACAATGTGATGTTATGATAGAAGGCAACTTTGTGGTATAATTTAGAACATTATTTTTTTCCATGTGTGAGAAAAATATTTTAGAAAAGAATGCTGAAGTTCTATACTTTTATATCAACTGAATGACTCTTCCTGTTTTCAAACTGAGCCTGAAATATAAAAAAAGACCCAGGAACAGAGAGCTCTGAATGGCAGTGAAAGATATTTAAAGTGTATTTGTCAAAGACTCTGGTCTCGGGTTTGTGCAGTGGTGTGGCAGCCATATTCTGCTCTCACACTAGTAAAGCCAGTAATACCAATGAAATGCTGTGTAAAAAAAAAAAAAGTCTCGGGAAAAAATCAGGATTTCTTTCATATTTTGTGGACATGCCTGACAAGGTAGCCCTACTCTGCTTACATCAAAGAAAAATCAAAGCCATCATAAGAAAGCCATGACTTTACCCTTTACTTGCTTGAATACCAGATAGTTATTCTGAAATTTTATATGGTTGTTCTGGTCATTCCAGCTGAGGAATAAAGTAACAGTGAAAATATGTATGCAAGGAGATCAGTTTCCTCCTAAGACACAATCTGCTTAGTAACACTGCTGTGACTTGCTGTTTCTAGAGACTATGGGGGAACGGCTCTGTTTAAAATGAGAGCAGCTTGGCTCTATGCTGCCTGCAACTGTACTCCAGGCCAGGACACGTGCTTATCCACCACACTTCTTGCCGCTGCAAAAATATAGCCACTCGTGGAAGGTTGCTATTAAAATTAGAAGGATATAGCATGTCCATACCAAAACAATACACACTCTAATGTGGACTCTTTCAATCTATTGTTTTTTTTGGATGAAAATAAGTCAACTGGTTAATCTCAAGGCTGATTAAAAGACAATGCCATGTTCTGCAAATTCAGTCACATACATGCTTGTGGAACTGAACACTTGTATTTATTTCCAATCAATGCATCATTTCCTATCTTCAAAGCAGATTTAATTTGCATGAACAAAAGAAAAATAGAACAAATGGAAGACAGCTTCAAAAGTTTGGGGATACACATTCCTATGGAAGTGGGACAATGAGATGGGCTGTGACACGTGAAATATACAGCACCAGCATTTTCAGTGCACCATATAATGTTGTATACATACACAATACTTCCAAACACCCACAAACTCTTGCTCTGGAGACTAGGTGACAAAAATCTGCCACAACACAGACCTACATTATAATCTGGAATACTCTACACCATCACATGATCATGGCAAAGTCCTTCCAAAGGGTATTCCAAGACCCTGCATGTTTGTGCCCTATGAAGAAGAGAGCTTACCACAATTCACAAAGGAGGACACTGAGCTCTCTGAAGAACAAAAACCAGAACTACTGAAAACTGGGAGGAAGAGAAGAAGCCAGACAGAATGATGGAGAAGAAGAAAATACTAAAAACTTTTACATAAGGCTTTGGAGTTTTCTTTTTAAATAAACATGAACAAAATAATTAGCTACTCAGTCCACTAACAACTTTTGAATTATTTCAAATAATAAAATATTATTAATAATAATTATTATTAATAATAATTATTAACTGGAAAAGGATGGCTAAATTAAAAAGAGCTCAGAAAGGATGATTGTTTTAATCTGTTGGATAATAGCTTTCAACATTACAAACCCTTTGCAAGTTTTTAAGCATTTAAACACATGCAAACGAAGTGATGGTCTTCATGGTGATGATTAACTGTCAACTTAACATGGACAACTGGATAAAGGGATTGACAAACTCTCTATGAAGACTGCTGTTTAAAGAGCCACTTGGAGGTGTACCGGTCATTTGCACAAGCAAAATTCCGTAAGTTTTATAGTTTTTGAAAAACCAGGCTTAGGAGCTGGCTTTCTTAGGAAAAAATTGATTTTTAGTGCTTGTGCCAACAGTCAAAAAGGAAAAAGCAATTCCCACAAGAACTATTTGAAGTAAAATTGTTTTCAACTAGCTGTCCACAGGTTTTCTTGGCACTGTCTGCTGTTCCCAAGGATCTTGGTTTTGCTCCCACTGAAATGCATGTTTTTCTTCACTGCTGCCTGGGAGAGATCCAGCTGGTAGACAAAGGCAGTGGAAAGGATGAAGACTGCCTTTCACAGGTTAGGGTACTCACTACACATATTGGCACGAAAATGTCTCATAGCAGCCTCAGTCTGCCCTTGCTGTGAGCTTCCACGACTCCCATTAAAAAATAGAAGGTCCCTAGACACCTTTCTTCAGGAGCAGATACTCTGTGACTGCTCCCACCTCACCTTTCATGAGAGGCAGCTGCAGCAAGCACAGCTCTGACCTCTGCCTGGAAACAATGAGCTTCTTTGCAACATAGACCCGGCCATGGGTCAAACTTGCACCAAACTCAACAGAAACAGGTTTATTTAACAGACTGGATGACATGGCTTGTCTCAGACCACCCCCAGCAGTGCTTCCTCTCCAGATCCCGAACTAGTCTGCCCATCAAACTGTTCAACAACTTATCTCAATATATCTCTGAGTATATTAAATGTCTATTTAAAATAAATTCTAGCACAAATAAACCCCTTCTAGCAGAACATTAGAAATGTGCTTTTATTTTAGTTTCATGTCTGGCACAGCGAAAAAAATAGCAACTCTGCCTTTAGATGTTTCATAGCCTTTTTTATTGCTAAGTGAAACAATATAAAAGCTTTTTAATGTCAAATCCTGGATGTTCATCAACTCCTTCCATGTTAATGGTTCCTGTATGATTCTTAGTTTCAGCCTCATTTTATTTTAAGGAGGTCAAGAATTTGTGATTAAGTGAGCTCTTTGTAAACCAACATCATTTGGCCAGATCAGAATCTCTACAGTTACAAGCAATGTCGCTTACAATCAAGCTGAAAGACAGAAGCTAGTGGGCATCATAACTTCCATGTTAAAGGTTTAGCTCCCTCAGCTTTAAGAGGTTCTGTCCACATACTGAAAAGAAAACATTTTAGGAACATGTAGACTTTTTCCATCAAGCATTAAACATCTGTGCTAAGACATTATTAGTAACAAATCACGTGCTGTAATCCATAACGTTCTGTGAATATCTGCATCAAGTAATAATGCACTGAGTGGCTAACATAATGTAGTACAAAATATGTAAGAAGGATATTCTACAATACAGATATAAAAATATATATATATTTCAGTGGTGCATAGATCAGTTGTTGTTTATTAAAGTTACCTCCATGATTACATAAAATCCAAAATACTGTGTCAGTACATTCTGAAACATTTGAAGGTGAAACTACCCCTATCCAATAAAGATGAACTGCAAAGTGCTACAAAATAAATTACAAAAAATATTACGTAAAATCCCCAATCGATAACTGTGCATATTTATGCATATAAATATTATGAATCAGAAAGAACTACCTTTTAAAATTAAATATTTCAAAAATCAACTGCCAAATTCCGCTTTGCAAGTTTGCTTTTTCCCTGCCAAAATAAAAGGGTTCAGATTCTCACCTCATTTATTTAGCAATAAAGTGGACACATAACTGATATGCTGACTTTGTCCCAGCAAAACGTCAAACTGGAATTTGGACTACTGGGTCAAGCTCTGCTCATGATCCAACATGTGTTTGATGTAAGTCCACTGACTTTAGTTCAAATATTCCTGCTAGATGATTCCCTACTGATTTAGATTAGCTCTATGACATTAGATATTATTTCAACAGGAGAGCAGATGCACGGATATGCAAAAAGTCTGAGAAGAAAATAATTAAAAGGAAGCTAAAAGTGAATCAGTAAGCAGAAGAGAAAGTTGAGATCTCTGGAAAATAAGACCACGTCCACATAGACTTAGCCAGGAAAAAAGGCAGACATTCCTAATACCCTTTCTGAGGAACAGCAGAACACTTGATGACATCTAACTTCAAACAGGAACTATGATGGATATCCTTAATTGCTGCCATCTCTCCCTAAATCACCACAGTATGTGCAGGGCGACAAACACAACACGATTCCTAGGTCATCAGTAGACTTCCAGCTCTGTCCTCTTCTTTAATGTGGGGAGCAGAATACATCTTTGGGACAGATTTTTAGCAACTGCATCTCCCCTTCCCTAACCAGTGGAAAGGCAGAGGAAGTATCTCCCTACATAAGCCTAGAAGAATGCAAATGTGGACACATTTCTTGACTAATAAGGACATTTCTGAAACTTGAGCACAGCAGGAATAAAGAACTTGGATGCAAGAGACTCTAGAGAACACAAGAAAAAAGTTGAAGGATTAAGAGTCTCTGAAGGCAAAAAGCAAGTATTTCACACTGAAATAAAACAAAAGAGTCAAGACAGTATTGTAGAAAGAGAGGGATGGTGTATGGCTGTAAAAGAAAAGGCAATAGTGTTACAATGGAAGAGTGAAAATGGCTGAAATTAAAAACATGTAACAATGAAAAGCAAATACAAGAGGGACAAAGTAATACTATCTCTTCTTTTTCACTTAACATAATTGTAAGGAATTAAATTCAAACCATATTGTGAAATATTTAACCAGAATACACCAAGCATAAGCATCTACCTCAGTCTTGCACTACTAGTCTTTGTAGCTAACTCTCTGTTAAAAAACCCCCGAAACTTCATACTTCTTATAATTCCCTAAACTAAAAAGATCAAAGCAGACCCTCAGGATTTGATACATAAATCAAATGAAAATTAATTTCTAGTACTATATCTAAATGCAGTCCTTCTCTTGCAGTATGTTCATGCCTTCGTTTAGCTTTACTTGTTACAGTAGACTTTTCTCTGTAGTGAAGCACATTCTGAAGCATACTTCACAGTTAAATAAGGACAGTTAAACAAGCCTCTAAGTCTACGGTCTGAAGGACCAGCCACATACTGTTGTTCTGGCTCTTGGCTCAGAATCAGCATTCTGGCCTACTACAGATTTGTACACTTAGCTAAACTTAGGGGCTATCTTGAATAAGTACAACCTAACTGAATGTCTAAGTGATGGCACTGGTTCAATACCCAAACACACCAAACAGTATTGCTACCTTTCCTTATACAGCTTAGACTTCCCATCTTCCTGGTAAGGTCAGTGGAACTACATAGATAATAAGATTTGCAGGGCCAGCTCTGCAATTTACTGCTTCAGGAGTTAAGGCCGTATCCTGCAAATATACAAGAACTTAACTTTAAGGATGCGAGCAGTCCCACTAAAATCAGTGAGCTTGCATACACACTCAAATTAAGCATTGTAGAAGTTTTGCAGAGGCGTTAATTCAATAAAATAAAAGCAGCTTTGCAGTTCACCTTTGATAAATATTATTTATAAAAACAACATCTTTCCAGTTAAGTTTGAACAGAAAAAAAAATTGACAGAGGAAACAATATAATGAAATTTCATCTCAATGTCATTTTGGAAGACACAGCAAGGACAACGCAATAGGAAAGTGTGCGGTAGCTTGTTTCTGGACTTGAGGTTTTTTAGCTGCCTCAGGGCTTTGCTCTTCCCTGCTCTTGGAAAAACAGCTACTGATTTGAATGTACTTCTATAGTTCTCCAAACATAACCAACGTTTAAAAGAGAAATCCAAGGGAGGTGGCACTTCACTGGGCAAGAACACTGTCCACTCCCTATAGTGCAGCACACAGATTCCACAAGCTCAACAGCCCTCTCTCATCTTTTCCTTATTTCATTTACCCATCCAGTGGGATCTTATGAAATAAAACAAAACCTAAAAGAAACAAAACAAAATGTGAGAAATCATGCTTAAAGAAAAAATAGTCAAAGAAAAATTAATACAAAAGACCAAACACAAATGAATACTTGACAATAAACAAATATACAGAAAAAGCATTTAAATCATACATAAAATGTTACATGAAAACTGTACATGAATTTATGAAAAAGACAACATTACCCCTATCTTGTGACTAAAGATTTTATTTGTTAACTAAAAATGTAAAAGGTGTGCTATCCATTTGTTGATAGGTCTTTAACCTATCAGCATACTCAGACTGAGCTGAAATGCAGTAAGTCTAGAATGTTCCAACCAGGGACTGTACCGTGTATGGGTTAGAAAAACCTCAGCCAGGTGTTCTGCCTTGTGCCAAGGCTTATACCACAGAGTTACTCCAAGCAGAGCACCAGGATCCTCTGTAACTTTTGTTTCACACCTTAGCTCTGTGCACGTCATCCTTTCTGCCTGCTCCAAACAGGCTGCTGCCCTTAATGTCATTAACTGCCTCTGTAATGGCAGAAAAAAGTGGAGCTGGGGGAAACACTAGTCAATTATCTTGAAATTAATTTTTTAAAATATCAACAGGCACTTAAAAATAAACACTAAATATGATGGCACACTGAAATTCATAAAAATCTCTGGGATGTGTTCTGCTCTGAGATGAAGGAAAAGCCCATTCCCCAAACCTTACCGGACCAGCTAAGGCTAAGAATTTTTTTAAAAGGCTATGTAGGGCCCTGTGTGAAATTCAACTAGCTGACTTTATGGCACAAATACTTCCTAGAACAGCATTGCCTTACCCAGTCTGTTGTTATCTGATGCAGTTGAGTTATTATGTACATCACTGTTGACAGCCACCATTACTTGTTCTAATGACATTTGAAAAAAACACATGTGAGAGTTGTATTATAGTCAGCAAATGTAAACTTCAGTAGTTATTTTTGTCTGGTTTTGTGGGGTTTTTAAGCTTGTTTTAATAAGTTCTCAATGTTTGTAAAGACTGAAAGCTTATCCATATTTCACGGAAATCTAAACAATTCACAGCCAAATCTTGATCTGCTTTCAATGAATGGGACTTATGCTATAAGTTTCAAGAGAAGCTGAATTTGACTGGTAGTAACAACGACTAACTCATTTACATTGCAATTTCTTCTTTGTTTCTACCCGGGAAGTAGGTAATCACACATACAGAAGCTGAATGTGCTAGCTTTGTGCAATCCCATATTTCCAAAATGCCTTTTTTTTTAAACAGTTATTAAGGTCTAGTGTAAGGTGTCAAAAAAATCCAATAGGATCTGCTAATTCACAGACAAAAATATAGTATCAGTTGAAGAGAGTCTCATTTCAGAACAGTAAGCAATGATCTGAAGAATGTTTATAAGTTATAGGTTAGAAAAGGAGAAATATCATCGGGCTTTTTGGTAGTCTACAACTGAAAGCTACTGCATGGTTGCTACTTTCCTCTTGAATTTCCTAAGTCATTCAGATCTCTTCTGGAAATTTGTTTTCTTAAATGTGGGAGATTGCATCTGTTCTTCACAATTTACGACAAAGGACACATACATGTATTTACATAAACACACATTTATACCACACTTTTAACACCAGAGCAAATCATTGCAAGGGTAAGGGGTTTTTTTGCTTATAGTTTATTCCTTACCTGGTCTGCGGCAGTCACAGTGAAATCACACTGCTGTGTTTTAAGTCACCTCTGAATTTTAATTTGAGAAGTTGTCAACTAATGAACTACTGTTTCATGTACAGTACACAGGCAAAACACAGGCACAAACCAGATCTGCTTACAACTCCTGCAAGCTTCAGGTGATAAGTCATGATGGGTGGGTGCGGGCAGGGAAAAGGTGGGACAACTATTTTAAGGAAGGCAAGCTGATGTGTTCTTGTAAACCACGAGAGGCGCTTAGGGACATGGTTTAGTGGTGGGCTTGGTTATGTTAGGTTAATGGTTGGACCTGATGATTTTAAGGGTATTTTTCAACCAAAGTGATTCTATTATTCTATATTCTTAGTTGCATTTGCAGGTATATTAGTAACCCTGGTAGTCAACAGTGGCATCTAAAACAAGCATTACGGAAGAAGCCTCAGACCTACGACTGAGCAGTCTACAGGAGTCAAGAAGTCCACAAGGGAGTCCTGCAAGTCCTATTGAAGGCAGAAGAATCAATCACAATAAAAACATCTTTTAAAGAAAATAATGGTTAACAGAAAGGAGTCCCCCCCCCCCCAAAAAAAAATAAAAAAGAAAGAAAGGAAGGAACAAGGTGAAAGAAAGAAAAAGGTGAAAAAAAGATAAGAGCCTATTAACTTCAATCACTGAAACATGGAAAGAAACCAGGTGCAGTATGTAGAAATGAAAAGGAAACGTGAATACAAAATAATTGTGGGGAGTGGGGTGGTGGGGGGAAGTGGGGCCAGGAAACAGGACTGAAATACAAAGATGCAGCAACTGAACAGGAGTTCTTCAAAAAAACAGAACTTCAGTTTTACACTGGATCTCTGACTATTTGGAGACATTCAGCTAACAAAGGCAAAATATTATGGGCAGTAGATATTTAGAAGATGATTTCTCATGTCCTAACTGCCAGCTACCCATTTGGCTTCTCAGACTTCAAATGCAGACAGTTAGGCAGGTTGATGCAAAGCTTAATTTTGCCTTGAGTTGCTGCTGAGGCACTGGATTCTGAGTTTAATATTAGTTTTAAAAGAGCACTGCTGTTATATAAGCTGCCACTCAGACTTGCAGAGGAAAGTACACTAAAGAATAAAAATAAAAAAAACTCAAAATGAAAGTGGAAGACAGAAAAAAACTATTCATCTTCCCTGCACAAGGAATGACAGAACTTCATTCATCCTTTAAAGGAACATTATGTATCTGTCTCTCTGAAATGCAAATTTGTCCAAGACAGTAAAGAAAATAATAAGTAGTTTAAAATGTAACCTGGTGATAACTTTATTTCAAACAGTAGCTCTTCATTCAAAGAGCTTTAAAATCAGCACTGTATTAATTATCAGTCTTTAAACAAATATCATAAAGAATTTGGGGTGCATTATTTTGGGAACATAAAATTTAAGCCTAACTACTTAATAGAAAGTGTAGTTTGAATTATGTTATTAATAAGGATCTGGTTGAGCCACCAGGGAGGACTTTTTTTTAATCCTAGTTTCTAGAAGTACCACAGCTGACTATCTCACGGGCTTTACAGGTCTGTATCTCAGATACTGGATGATCTGTAGTGTTCTAAGCGTTTACTCTGATTGGGAGCTGAATAAAATGTCACCAACCAACTGTTCCTAGCTTTTCTGTTCATTAGAGAGGAAAGAATAAAAGGAAAAGTATAATAGCAAACTGCCTATCTTCATACCTACTGAACTGAGTTTTAAAGAAGAGCCTTTCATAAACATGATCCTTTTCATATGTAAAGAAGCCAATGTTTTTTCATTCTTCAACCAGCACACAACAAAAAACTGAGCAGTCAACAGCATCACAACATCTTATGCCTCATAACATCTAATTGCCATATTTGGGAAAATCTCTGTTCTTGGGATAGTCACACATTCACGGATTCAATTTCTACCTGCCCCAACAATCTGAATCACACTTCTCACTGGTTATGTTCCCTACAACCAACCACTGAAGTCATTCAGGAAGGAAAACATTACATGATGGTCACCTCCTGAATTTTTTTCACACAGCAAGATGCTAAATTGTAGTTGTCTAAAATCCTTTTTGGTCCAACAGGATACAAAATAATATATTTCAATGAGTTCCACATACATTGGACATCAGAAGTCAGACTTTCTTGGTCATTACTAACCTGACCTACACTGTGAGGTAAATAAAAGTTTCCCATAATAATGGCTTAACTGAATATAAAATCAAGTTTTATACAGTCACATCCCATTTGCCACTTACGTCTCTACGTATGAGTTGCAGAAATTTGGAGACCATGTATCCAGACTCAATCAAGGGAAAGTACAAGCAAAAGACGTGCTGAACAACTGAAACTTTCTATGATGTTAAGTCTCATGCCATCTTTTCTCTTCATCAAGTGCATAAGATTTATTCTGCTACTGCATAAGGTTTATTCAGAATAATGTTTGTGGCCTTGATCCAAACAAAGCATTTTGAATGAAAAATCAATTTACATTTTTACAGCTTTCCAGTGTGGAGAAAATTGAGCATACATGACATGTATCTCTTTATTCTTTTTTAATGAACTGTGATTTATATGGAGAAAGTTCAAACTGATGACTGGAAGGGAGGAAGGCAATGATAAGATGTAGCTGCTTTAGCTAAGAAAGTATTCTTATCAAATTTGTCAGTTTCTTGTTTCAAGAAGGAAAGAAAATGAAACAATTTATTCCTAGTTTTGTTTGTTTCTTGTATCTGAGCCACTGCTTAAAAGGACAGTGCTGGCTAACGCTGTGGCAAAATCAGGACAAAATGTCACCTAATTTTTACTGGAAAGCAAGAAGAGGCTTCTGGATAGGTTTCTGGAGAATTTTTGTTGTTCAAGGAAGAATAATGTCCTCTCTTATAGTGCAGTGTCTACACAGCAGCAGAAGATAAAGTTCTCTGAAGAAATCCATAGTTTTTGGATTTTGCAGATTTTGCATGCACCAGGCTCAATATTACCTTCTGTTTCAGAGCACAAAACATAAACATTTACTACAATTTTTTTTCCAAACATTGTTTTTACTTCATAAAGTACTAAGACCGTATTTTTAATTCATGTAACTAAGAGCTCTAATAACAAGCATAAATATTATTTTATTACTAAGGATAAAAGCATGTATAGAAGACAAACAAATTAATTTATTAGAGGCCAGGGATTCACAGAAAATTTTGTATCTGAATTCCACATTAGTCTCTATTTTCTGATCCAATTTTCCCATAACTGAATTTACTTAGTAAATGGGAAACTAGGACCAAAAAAGACTAAATAGTCTGACCCATGAAGTTATATATCAAAATAAAGAGTTTTGACCTTCTTACATGCTCCACTTGCTTACAACAGGAAGGTAGCACACAATACAGTATCATATTAAACTCAGGACTGTTTAGAGTAACCCAAAACTAAAAGGTTTTTGTTCTTCTTTACAATTCTTCAAAATATCCAGTATCTTATAAAGACTTCTTTTCCACCAGCACTATCTCTTCCTCTAATGTTTAAATTTGTGCTCCACAGATAAGGATACATAGTTGGTAATTTTATGGATGCTTCCACCTGTATTAGACTTCCAAACAGGCATAAAAAATTGGAGTCATTAACATCAGTATTGCCGCCAGTATTCAAACAATTTAATGGTTTGTTTCATTAATCTACAAGTTCATGAAATGACAATGGCAGTCAAACAGAATTATACGTACTTAAGTATAGAATCTCATAAAGCTGTTCTCAGTCTAAAAGAAGTTAGAACTAAGAGATGGTAAAACTGGACCTTTTTACTCAGCATTTTAGAGGTCAAAAATATTTTGGGTTAACAGCCCTCCACTGCCAACAAGGATCATTTAATGTCTTAATCTGTTTTTCCTTAGTTTGATTTGCAGTTTTGATTTTTTTTCCAGTATGACGCATTGGAAGACATGCTCATTTTCCAAGCAGGCAGCAGAAAACAAAACATTTGTGCTCTGCACTCTTAAGGAGAATATACTGTATCTTTCTCAATGAGAGTCATTACCCTCATGATTTCCAGCACGATATCAAATAGAAGCTTTCTTTTACAATATTGCTGCTCATGTTGTAGTTGTTTGGCTTTCTATTGATTAGTAAGAGTCAAGGACATTAAGAGCTGAAGCTCAAACCACCATTGCTCAGAGACAGTCAGTACGTATATTTTGCAGGTCTTCTAAATCAGGGACAGTTAAAGTAAAAAAAGAGAGAATGTGAATAAGCAACTGTTCAGAAACTGAAACAGAACCTGGCATTACCAGCAGCTCCCCACAGAATCACAGAAAATATGCATTAGTAGAAATCCAGCTCATAGGAAAGAGTGTAGCAATTACTATCTGCACACACATTTTAAAACATGGGTATCTGCGGGTTATTTTACACTTCATTTGCATAAAACACTGTATGCCTGAGAGATCAATCAATAAATCAAGGGATGCTTTCTCAAAGCTTCTTGCAAGTACTTGAAAAGTCTAAGCTGTTAGGAAAGAAGGCTCTTTACCTTACGACATCCCTAGAATTTGTGTTTAATGCACTTATTGGTATGCATGTAAAATACAGAAATGCTACGACACAGCTACAATTTTGACAAGTGTCAGTTTACAGCCACAAGAAAGAAGATCAGAGCACTTGAAGGACACAGCATAACTATGTCTCATCCTTTGCAAAAGAGAATCACTGTCAACTTTGAAACCATTCTGTCTCCACCCAAATATTGAAGACAACTCTACCATCTGGTTAGCTTGAGTAATTCCATATATTCCGTATTTTCAATATATGACCTTTTAACAAGACCTGGCAAGCCAGTTTTTATATACAAATTAGGGAAATAATATTGCTTATTACAGTACAATAGGAGTTATGGAACTATATAATGTACGTTGTTTTATAATTAACATTTTGCTTACTGTTTCCTTACAACAATATTAACACCTTTGATTATCACAGTCCTTGTAGCTGTTCTTGAGCAATTCTCCAGCTTCCTTGCTATGACGTTTTACCTTGAGTCTGTGAAATCTGAACACTTCTTAAAAGCTGCATCTTATAATCACTCAGTGCTTCTAGTAAAAGAACTTGGGGTTTCTTTACTTCATTAATTTCAAGTTTCTTCCTCTACAGTCACTACTAATCAAGTACTTTCACATGGCAATTAATGATCTTCCTTAAAAAAACTCATATGTGTGTGGTCAATGATCAAGACAATGGACTGACAGCAAGCTACCAAGAGCCAAATTTCAGCTAGTCCCATTAATGTTATACTCCATGAAGACAAACTACATTATTTCTGTGCATCTCTTCTTCCTCCATCCTCTGCAAACTTTTAGGTCCAGAATCAGATACCACCGCCTCATTTTGATACAATCTTGGCTCAAGTATTTCACCCCACATATTCTCTCCTGATAGAAAAATTAAGATGTAGGTCCCATAGGTGATCAGGCCCACACAGCATGTGTCTATGAGAGGCTGGTTCTGCTTGACAAACCTGGTCTAGATCTATGACAAAGCAATGCACTTAGTGGATGAGGGAACGGCTATGGATATTGTACTTTATTAAAGCCTTTAAAAGCATTTCCCACAGCACTTTCCTGGAGAAACTGGCTGCTCATGCCTTGGATGGGTACACTGTTCTTGGGGTTACGAAGTGTCTGGATGGCCAAGCCCAGATAGCGTTGGTGAATGGAGTTATAACCAGTTTGCGGCCAGTCACCAGTGGTGTTCACCAGGGAAAACCAGAAAATAGTGAAAAAATGCCACTACTTATCTCTTACCACAAATCCAATGTCACAGAACAGGAAAGAGACAACCTTTGAGTTGCCATACACCGAACCTCAACTAAACTAGTCCTCCTCCACAGTAACATGTGGGCTTTGAGGGAGGTGAAGGATGAGGCACAGGATGTTTCCTCATGAACCTTGTGGCCTGGTTTTACATTCCTGAGAAGTTGCCTCAAAGTTTTGCACACAATTTGTAGGCACTTTGAAGCATATGTGTTTAGGTCCTGCGTCTATTTCAAGACTCCATGAACTTTTCTTTTTCCCTAGATATTACAATATGTTGGAATGCAGAAGATGGAGAATATTTGTAAAGGAAAAATACTGCACAAAACAGTACTAAATGAAGCAATTTGAATCTTCCAAATCACAGCTACTTGGAGCCATTGTGAAAACAATGTGCACTTACTCCAGTCTAGCCGTGGTTTGCTTCACTCTGTTCTCAGTTTTACATGGACACAAAATGGATCTTTATTCAAAGGAGCACTCTTCACAGGATACACCAGAGAATGGAGAAGGAAAGTGGTCTTGGGAAAAAAGGAAGTTTCCACTCTTCGTATTTATGAATACTACCTCTTATAGCACCCTTTTGATGCAACAAATGACATACACTTAATATGCTAATTCCACCTAAATTATAGGCAAAAAGCCCTATTTGTAGACCCAGGCACTTTACAGGTAAAAGTAAACAATGTTACTAAGTGATACTATGTAATTATAAATTTAGTTAACATTAAATAAGTGAGACATGAATCTATAATGGATACCATGTGTAATTGCCAATAGCTGCCAGAGCAGGCTAGTAGCAAATCATTGAATAAGACTGTTCTCTTATTTGAAACTGTATTCCTGCAAATGGAGTGCATGGGTTTCTCATTCACATCTGGTACACAGTATGCCATATATGTTATATGAATTTGAATTTTTGTCTGAATACTCTTTGTCTGCTACCACTGACACACTAGGAACAGAATTTTTGAAGGTGTCTAACAGGAATAGAAATACCCTTTCCCTCTCTGTGCAAGTGAAACAAGCTCCTGTCCTGTTATCCAGTCAAGTAATACCACTCTACAATACATTACTGTTATATAATTTTGTAGAGACAGAACCAGGAAAGGAATAGTTCTATTGATCAGTTATCACTGTAGCATTGCTGAGGTAAGCCCTCTAAATTTCCCTCTTTCTACAGAAAGAATGGTCTTGCAAATATATTAAGGTTAACGAAGTGCTTGAAATGCATTTGAAGTAAGCACTATTTCTTCTGAAATATTCTTTCCTTGGTGACAATTCCCCCTAAAGGCACCATTTAAGAAAAGCAGAGTCCTCAGTCTTCACAGTGAAATTCCCTGCCTTTTTAATCAATAAAGAGCCATAACAACACACCTGTCTCTTCCTTGATCAGACAAACAGAATGCCTACTTCTGGGCTCCAGAAACCAAACAGGTCCTAGCCTGCAAGAGTTGCAGGTCAGGAGTCCATAGGACCTGGCAGTGCTTTGGCCATGATGCTGCCAGCATTGGCCAAGGTGATTCTCTCCACTTCTGCTACAGCCACTGCACAAAGAATCAGCAATAGTGCTAACACCTGCCTTTCTTTCATAAGATGTGGTTCCCATCTCATCCCCATCACCCCAACCTCCTCCTGGAAAATAAACTCAAGGCTTACATGAAGAAGGCTGCTGCAAACTATAGCTTGAATGACCCCTCTATACCCGACTAATCATGTGAATTCAGATGTGGAACAGACACACAAAAAGATCCAAACAGCAGTCAACAAGCCAAAATCTCTTTAGTCTAAACAGGATGTGCAAGCCTACTTGCTTCCAGGCCCATGCGCTAAGGTAAGGACTTCAAAGAGGCTCAGGGCACATATTTGTCAATAAATAAAAATACGCAGAGGTGTATCTTCTTTTTTTATACACAATTATTTAATCTATATTAAAGTAAGTCACCACGTTGGCCTAAGACAAATATCACTCTCCAAGAAAATGTTCCAGTACATTTCAAAGGAGAGCATGGGTCAAAAATTATTTTCTGGTATATATGGGGCCATCCTATTTGAGGAATGAGGGAGAAGAGAGTTTTAAACCTGTGGACACAATCTATGCCTCTTCCTATGGGCCAGAGAACATAGCCTAGTCCCACCAGCTTTGATGGCATACTGGTAACCTCAAAGACTGCTGTGCATTGCCCCGGAATCACGTCAAATTATATAGGATATGCAAATCGCATACTGTTCCAACAGTCCAGAGAGACCACTGAAGAGATAACACAGAACTAAGTTATTTCTGATTACTTGAAGTTAATTGGAAGAGGTGAGTCAGTTATGTGAGATGCATGCTATTAATGCAACTGATTTTGTAATTTTCAAAATAATTGTACCAGTATTTGTTAGTAGGGCCCAGAAGTCTGGCATTTGGCCAATGCTAATTATTTAGGCATGTTGCCATGAGTTACTATTGATGGAACACAAAGCAATTTTTGACACTCTGTCTGAAGAATGCATTAAAGGTACTTGGAGAGATTTTGTGATTTTACTCTTGTCTGGACTGGAAAATAAGATGTTGATTGAAAAAAATGCTAAAAAACTTAAAAAAAACTCAACCCACTCAAAACATACACAAACCTAAGGACACTAGTTGAAACACGAGATTTGTGACTTCTCCCTAGATACACAGCTGGGTTTGCTTACACCAATGGATTCATAACAGTTGCTTCACAATGTATTTGTAATAAGCAAAGCAGAACAGCAACTTGCGTTTTCACATGGTTGTTTAGATCATTCCAATTTTTGAAATATTTCAATAGAAAAAGTCCCTTTCAAGTTCTGTTCGAAGCCCTGACATTAACTTCCCAGATTCAAAAGGGAACCTAACATGCATCATTAATTATTCACAATTTTGACTGCATGTATATTTTTTTGACCAAAAATGTATGTATTCATGTATATACACATATACGTAACAGGATACATACATCCTGGAAAAATAACTGAAACATGCGAAGTATTTTATAATGACATCTGTTCTAAGAAGAAATAATTCTGTAAATTCATCAGGTATATTTAATAACAACATTCTTTACAGGTTAGTCTGAATAGCTTTATTATCTCACCTTCATTGTCGCAGTCTTGCAATGAAAGCCATATTTGATCTACCAGACCAACTCCTTTTACTTCACCATGAACTGGAATGGAATGCATTACCATTAATGCAATTAATGTCAAGGGTTTGGTTTGCAATTGCCAATGCTACTCTTTTTTTAATTTATATTTCTTCATCAATTGCTTTATTTTTCACTCCATACTGCAGAAGAGAAAACATCCATTGTGATACTTTCAGATTGTTCTCATTTCACATTTTGCACACATAGACATCTATAACATGAGAAAGACTGCTATTATTGGTATTTTTTGGACTGGACTCTACCAGACATAACTTGCACATGTGTTCTAGAGCTATAGAAATGTGCATCACTTAAAAATATTTATGAAAAATTGCAATATCATCCTTTATGATAAGCAGCAAGGAGATATTCTTCAGTCACTGGCCAGATTCTTCTTGGTTTATATGCTTGGCCTGCAAAGACAAACTTGATATACTAATAGTCTGCAGAGAAGTCAGAGTCAAGGTTTGGTCATACTGCACGCAGCAATTTTTTGCTCGGTGCTTATGAATCTTGTCTGTGACTTTTGCTTTTGTTGGGGATCACATAAGAGGCAAAACCCTTACTACTTAACATCGAAACAGCTTGTTCAGCACCTGGCTCTACTCCTCACTCCCAATACTGAAAGTAACCTATAACCAGCTTGTGTGGCCTAAAGCTTCTTCACATTGGCCTCTGTTGTGCCAGAGACCCTGGTGTTCCTTTGCTGCTTCCTGTAAGGCAGGAGGTACCCATGCAGCAGGTATCCACATCTCCTCCTGTTCTACTCCAAGGTACCTCAGCATGTGGCATCACATAAACATAAACAGAAGATTGGCAAATTCAGTGCTGAGTATTCTTTGCAACAGGAAAAAAAATTAACTTCACATGCAAAGGCAGCAGACCTGTAGCCAGCAGACCTGGACATAGGTTATGAATTCAATGTCAGGACAAACATCTAAAAATAAAAAATATATATAAGCAAATCCCAGACAAACGGCAAGGCTCAATTTGAATAATCTACTTAAATTATACCACTTGAAAATTTGTGTAACTGCACATTTATATATATATGTACATACAAACTCCCTCCGACATATTTCGTATGAGTCACTGAAGAGCTTTTTCCTTGGAAATTATGTTAACATAAAAAAAACAGCAATAGAAATAGATTTTCTATTACTAGCATTTTATAAGCACCATAAAATCAACAGAATATATAAAAAATTGATTTAGGCCGTATTAAATATTATGTCAGTAGAATGAGCAAAGAGAACTGTGGACATTCTTTGACTGATTAGGGATTATGACAAACAGCAAATGTGGATCCATCATGTCCAACAAGCATGATTAAAGTCATAATATTCTACAATAAAGTTGACCTCCAGAAGCTTGCCCCTGAAATTATTATGGTAACTCTGAACTCTGTCATGACTTTAGACTTTTATCTTGTCCATGTTTTCCTAAAAAGCAGGAGAAGGAAGAGATGATGGCCTGAATTTTATTTGTTATTTTTCAGACAACATAAAAATTTTACTGGACCAAACTTTTTGGTTCCTGCAAATACATTCAGCTCATTCTACTCAAGTTAACAGACCTTAGTTATCACTTTAAAGTCACAGAATTTAATTTTCAAAAAGCAGACACTGTAAAGCAGTATGATTTAAAAGTCTTTGTGAAAACTGAAGCATTTAAGGAAGAATAAGCACCCTTGCTTGCTTCTTGACAAAGCATCAAACCTCTATTTTGGCAGCTTATTCAGAAAGAAAATGCTTGGCTGAGAGAATACTCTAACAGGATTCTAAAGCAAAGATATGAAAACATTTTTCTGTATTTGTGACTTTTTACATTTCTCAAAACAGGAAAGATATTTTACAGGGACAAATGTTTCCAGAGCCATTCCAGCAGCACGGTTTCCTTTGCTGCAATTAAAATACTGGATCTGGTATTCCCCTTCAATATAACTTCAGGAAGTGAGCTTAGTTAATGAGCTTGTAACAAAGTTTACTTAGCTTACACTGAACTTATTTCTAAATAAAGGGAAAAAATAAAGGGAACTGACATATAACACTGCTTTACAGCTTTCCTGTCCATAATCAACCGCAGTATTACTGGGGATAGGATGGCGGGGCAAAGTCCCTTTCATGACTGACACGACACGGTTCACAAGCACAGCACCCTTTAGTTGGACCAGGGCAGAGCCCCCTCCAGTAATAATGTGGCTTTCTGTCCAAGTCCAACTATGCTAAGAGTTATTAATGACAACCTCGAATAAAATAGTGATTAAATCTTCCAAAACACTCCTACGACTGGACAAGGGTTGTGAGAAGGACAGAGACCAAGCAGCAGTTGTGACCTTGAAAGAAAACTATTGATTGGATTTGCCTTGTGAAAGGAAGGAGATGAAACTGAAACCAGCCATTCTGAATCATTAATGAGATCCCACAGCATGGTCCTAACTGCAGTTTTTTACACATCCCAGTGCATTTTTCATTTGGTTTCCTCAAAATTAGCCCATTTACAGTCTACACATGAAAAGACACTGCAAATTCGTTCAAGACAACATGAAGTACCACTAGGCAACAATTCAAAGTTTTGTGTATGTTAGACTGTGTAATACATAACAATATAAACGTTATCCTCAACATATTCCTTAGGTTTTCTTCTAAGGCCTCTTTTCTGACAAGTTGTCTCCAACACCTTTTCTTCAGAAGGTCCAGCTACAGTGCTATTCACTGTAACACAAAGAAAGCATCCTCCTTTGGTCTTGGCTTATCTAGCAGTTCTAAAGTAAATTATTCCCTATTAATGTACTTTTACACAGAGGTCATAACTTAGTTTATAAAAGTACTTTTCTGATAGCTTTATTAAACAAATCAACCATGTTAAAAAACAGGAAACTATTAAGCCAAGATTTCTTTTTAAACGCAATCAAACCAAGAGAACTTGAAGAAAAACATCCAACAGCCAAACGATTATTGACTGTAGATATTTCCTCTCAAAGAGATGCTGCTCAATAAAAACTAACAAGGTGCAAATATGAAAAGACTTTTCTGTTTACCATCCACTATAAAAAGGAATAAATGTGATGACTTCTGTCCTCGTTGTCACACAGCAGTGCATCAGCAGAATAGGCTGTGTCAGCACAAAGGAGTGCTCAGTGCTGTCCAAGACAGTGAGTCCACATGTGAGAGAAATCAGCTACTTTCAAAATAGCCATGTGATTAGGTTCCCTTTAATTGCCTATTTAATTACCAACACTTTCACTGTCTAGAGATTAGAAATGCCATCTTCTAGAGATTAGAAATGCCATCTTTACCAAGGATAATACGGTAACATTGACAAAGGCAGGAATTGCTACTACTGGAATTAGATTCAGGTACCTTCTACACTAATAGAATAGAAATACCCACCACAGTAACACTGTAGTTCTTTACTTAATAATTACAGAAATAATGTCATAAGATAATACACTAACCATTATTTATACCAAGCATATATATGATGAAAAATTCCGTACTGGAATAATTACATTCAGAAGGAATTATCCCTTTAGCCCTGAACTCTGAAATACAACACTTGTGCTCATGCCATGGAAAAATGCGTTTTTGTATGTTAGCAAAAAAAAAAAGAATCCAAAAGAGATTTAAAAAACATAGGTAAGAAACAAGTGAGTCAGGCAATGGTAAGAACACTCATTAAGTAAGAGGTAAAGAGATGAGCAAAATATGCTAAGGACAATGTACAAACTTGCTCTATAGCAAAACCAGAAATAAATGCATCTTCAGTGTTAGTATGAAACTCCTGTACGACCATACAGTAAGTTTAGCAAGAGCTTTACAACAGGAATTCCATAGTACTATACAGGAAAAGATGAAACATTCACAATGTTATTGTTCAATTTTAATTTTCACCCCACCTCTATCTGCTCCACAAGATTTAAGCAATGAGCAATTATGTGTTTCAATGCCATGAATTGCACAGTATCTAAATGCCATATCCAAG
This sequence comes from Orthonyx spaldingii, assembly GCA_013397795.1. Classification (NCBI taxonomy): domain Eukaryota; kingdom Metazoa; phylum Chordata; class Aves; order Passeriformes; family Orthonychidae; genus Orthonyx; species Orthonyx spaldingii. Next base: position 315,161 of record VZTJ01002649.1, on the reverse strand, counting down.
AGTCTATAACACCTATGACTTAATTCTTTCTGAGAAAAATAGGAAAAGATTATTCCAAATCAAAAGGCCATTATTAAATATCCCATTACCATTAGATTTCAAAGTTAAAAATCTTCCCACTTTGGTTACATGGTTGTGTTCAGCCCCATGGATCTTTTTATACAAAATCAAGGTGGAATGGAAGGCAGTGGAACATTCCCCTGTAAAAAAAGTTTGCAATCTTGGCTATAACTACTACAGCCACCTACATCAGAGAGGACCCATAATGATTTGCAAAAAATTATCTGCATACAATCATATGTATAAGTTTACAGGCCAAGGACAAAATTTTCCCCTTCTATGCATGTTACAAATTTGCTATCCGTGCAGTCTATCACAGTGCTGATTCTGCACTGACTGGTAGCTCCTATTTCCATCAGCGGCATTTGTGATGCTGAAAAAGCAATAGGACAGGCTAGGTCAAAGAGACTTGCTCTCACTGTTGGTTGAACCCTACAGCACACAACACCATGACAGAACAAACCATCCTTCTAATTTTACACAGCTGATCCACAGTTCTAATCAGCTGCTTCTGCATACACAATGATTTGCACATAGTGGGTGGGAGAGGCCTCATTTTTTGCATTCATTATTTTAATTGTACATATTGTACACACTGAAATTCACTGTATTCATTGAAATAGTCAGAGAAAGCCTGGCTGATGACTGCATTTGTTACTGTATTCTTGGATATGTTCACATCCAATCACGTGGCTGAATGCCACTGCACAGAGCTTTGCTTTCTCAATGGTCTACCTTTTTGTCTATCTTTTAGTGGCTGTGGCAAAAGAAGCACATTTCTTGGTGCTGCCTGTCTGATCTTTAGTGGAATGCTTTGGTGCATCCCAAGTTGAAGGGTAAATATTTTTTGTTTGTTTGGGGGTTTTTTGTTTGGTTGGGGTTTTTTTGTTTGGTTGGTTTGGGGTTTTTTTTGTTTTTCATTTGGTTTTCTTAAAAAGGTACATTGGAATTCATGAGTATGCAGATTGAGTGAGGGGCACCATAAAAAACAGGCAACTGCAGGACACTGTTAATAACTAAGCATCAGGACATCACTCACTATAGAAGCACAATGTCCTTCTCTGGTCCTGTGATATTATTTTGAAACATAATAGCTTCTGGTATCAAATTCCACACTAACAAACCAGCCTCACAACCGTACAGTTCTAATGACTTAGAACTGCATTTTAGGTTGGCAGCCTTTAGAAACAAGAGAAAAGCTAGCTTCCCAAGCCTTCATCTTGCTGTTATTGAGCTCAGAGCAGCTCCTGGCCCCAGCCATGGTGACTGGACAAAGTCTGGCAATGTTTCCAAAATACTTGTAGAAGATGCATTTCCAATACTGTCCCCATCTAGAAAACCTCTTACATTGTTGTTCTGGAATACATCATCTGGCCTCTCTCTCATTTCATCAGAGATGATACTCTCCACGGCTCTCAATCCTCTCCCCTCAGGGTTATTTCTTCATTCACTTTCTCACTGATTTTTTGGATTCTCTTCACGACATCAGAGACCATGCTTTCAAAGCCTAGTTGGGACTTTCCCCAGATAGACAAAAGTCACACTATGCCTATTTCTGTCATGCTTCCAACAGACTGAAGTTAGTCCCACCTTCCTCATCACAACCAACTATGGCATCTTCAATCCCAGCAACTGCTACACAACTTTGGGCTCCTATCTTAGTCCCTTCACAGTCTTATCTCTCTATTCAGAATATAATCAATCATTTCAGTACAAAATTGGAAAAAGGTGTGATTTTTCACCTTCTTTGACTTGCTTTCTCTTAGTTACACAGCAATCTTTTCCTCTTTCCCCATTACAACTTAAGAAATTCCCTATCTGCACACCTTTCCTAGTTTTCTCACTTGGACCTGGAAGTCCTCCTTTTCTGTATTTCCTTGCCTCTATTTTCCCTCCTCCATCACTCTCTTCATCACTTCTCAGTTAGCTCATCTTCTATAACAACAAGTTTGTCTTTTCTGGTTTTTTGGGGTTTTTTGTTGTTTGTTTGGGTTTGTTTTGTTTTGTTTTGTTTTTGTTGTTGTGGGCTTTTGGGGTTTTTTTGTGAAAAAAAGTAATCCCATCTGTTTCTCCAATTAACTGTGTTTCTCATTGTGCTCAATGATTTGCAGGAGATTCACCTGCTCTTATTCTTGGACTATTAGTTTTCTGACTACAGTCTCCTCTGTGTGTACCCAAAACCTCACTCAGCATAGTCTTGACCCATGACAGTTATTTCCTGTTACTTTAACATATCGTTCAGCCTCCATGCTTAGAGTTTTGCATGATTTACAGTTCAGAGCTATTTGTTCAATCCAAACTGCCACGCACTACACTTGCTTACAATACAATTATTGAATTCGTTACAGTCTGTCTCAGAAAGGACAAAATATAATTTTCTTCACAAAGTAGCAGTCAGGATGATGCTAGTATATGGAATCCCCAACCACCTGTACTGCTGTGTAAGACAGATGAAAGTCTACAACAAAGAACTACAAAACATTATATTGCAGAAAAGGAAAACTCAATCTGTTTGCTCTGCTTGCAATAATCATGCAAAATCATGTGAAGTTCACTTTTCATAATTTTCCATCGTAGATCAATCATCTTTTAGACCTTTTCTGCATTATTAGCAACCCCTTTAAGTGATATTAAACAAGAGAAATGTGCCAGAACAGCAATCACATCTCAAAAAATGTGAATCATAAGCAGTGAAGCTGTGTAGTATTTTAAAAATTGATTTGGTTTTTAAGCGACTAACTATAACTATACTGGACAAATCAAAACCATAAAGCTCTGCTAAATGAAGCAGTGAACTATTTAGGAAGATATTTATCTGCCTATAGCTGACTGGCTATACATCAAAACAAGAATATGCAAGCATGCGTGACCACAAATATGAATGTACATGAACGCTTTAGACTGTGTAAAAAGGATTCCACAGTTCAGTCCTTCATCTGTATTGTGTCTTCTACTAGGCTCACGCAGTTTTCTTACTGGCACCAGCAAAATACTTTTTGCTGTACCTTTTGTGCTTTACACACACACACCAGCCAATGAAGCCATCTGCATCTGAAGTGCAACTGAGGGCATCCTCTGATATTTCAGTTCCTCCAGTTCCTCCCTCTTTCATAACATTTTGTATCTAAGACAGAGATGAATTGGTCCTGGTCCATATCTTGTCCAGAGCAAGTTCAGAAGAGACCTTATTACCTGGGGTTCTTCACTGTTACCTTTTTTTAAGTCCTACCATGTTGTTTGAAAGCAGTAATACCGTAAAACACTCCTATTTCATTCCCTATTTAAGAAGCTACTTAAGAATCACTCTAAGACGTCTCACTCATCCAGAATCCAGTGTTACAGTGCCAAGGTTAATTGAGGAGTTAAAGGTCAAGATTAAGTTCCACTTGTTCTCTGGGAGGATTTAGTTTCTGATGTTACTTTCCCAGATTCAAATGGAAGCTGACACAGCCAACCACAGGACTTCTGCCTGCAGCTCTTCTCTTCCCAAAGAAATGCTAACCCCCATCAATCTAAATGAGTCTGATTCTCATCTACACTCATTTACTGGCAGAGTAGTAAAAGTAGTGTAAAAAAAGATTCTGCTCACTGACCTTTTTTGTAATTTATTAAGGATGCTACAACCATATCAACATCTTTAGATACCAATGATGCATTCTATGCAGCCTAGTTCCTTTTTCCCTTTCAAAAAATCCCACCACTTAGCAAGGCTACTGCTTCAGTTTTAAACATCAAGACATCTCTTTGACTAGGTAACAGACACTGAATTCTGAAGCTGCCACTGTGGCTGAGTTTTTTTTTATTTTCCTCCTCACATTGAAACAAACAAATTCATGACCAAGTTGTTGAACTGTAACAAAATATCTCAGTTAAAGCATTTCCATAATATTTCTCATAATCCTGACTGCATTTTCAGGACTGGAACAGACTAGAAAGGTTATCAGTAGCTACCCACAATGGAATGAATTGGAAAAAGACAGAGTACCTAACTACCTAACTATGAAGCACCTAATTAAAATTTAAGTCAACTTGGAACTTAGGACAGCTGAAAGAGGCACTAGAAAATCCTCAGAAGCTCTATGCCTTGTACTTAAAAAGCAAGTAATAAATGATAGGAATTAATTTGGTGTGTATGGAGTATGAGAGCTCAGTGGCAGGGATCACTGTTTGAAGGCCAGCTGGTGCACATAACAGTGTACATGAACATCCTTTTACTACTGGTCATGGTCAGTGAGAACAGTGTCTAGCTTTATGCTTCATGCAATCAAAGTACCTGCGTGTAGAAGCATAGGCTGTACTTAGAAAAAATACTGTCCAGACGGCTGGGAGCAAATTATAGTTTGTGAAAATTACCATTACCACAAAAACCTAACCACTTAAATGCTAATCACTGTAATTAATAGTGAATATCTACTGCAGCATGAACGTTTTTCAAATAACATGGATGGGTCACAGCCAATTGCACAAAGACTGCAAACACAGGGAATCCCTCTTCCTTTAGCACCAGGAAGGTACAACTGTCAGCTCAGAGCTGCCACAGGCAACACCAGCAGGATGGCAGAAAAAGTGTCATTCTTTTCCCAGGAATATCAACTTCTCACTATTAAAATCTGACACACTTGGGCCTGAGCTGTGCAACTGGACAGGCATTCCCAGTCCCTGCAGGAACATGCAGACTCTGACCTGAGGAACTATCTGAACACACCAAAAGGAAAAGCAAATTATCCAAATTTCTCCACAGCCTCAAGACAGTATGACTCACCAGTTTGAAAGCACAAACATGACTCAGCTCTCTGTTGGCTTGCTATCATGCTCCTCTTGTACTTGCACAGGACCTGTAGAGTATGCCATGTCCAAGACTCAGGTATGGCCTGCTTTGCCAAGGAGTGAAAGGAAAAATGTTTCCTCTGGTTCCTCTGCCTTCATGCTAGATTATCTGGTGAACTGCACCCTAAGCCAACCATAAGATATTCCAAACTATTACTTTTCTAAAATAAAGCCATGTGTACTTATTTTACATTTTTCTTTACCAAAACAACAGAGTGCTCAATAAACAGAAAGGATAGTTTCCCTCCCTTGTCAGCCTTCCTCTGTGCAGCACAGAATGCAAGAACAGCCATGTTGGTCCAATGAAACGAAACATCTATTGTCCTGCCTCTGACACGAGCCAAAAGCATCTGCCTGAGGGATCATCTTAGTTGTATATAAGGTGGTTCTTTCTTTGTCTGTGGCAGGAAAAAGAGAGGGCGGAGCCCCAAGGGGTGGTTTTTTTTTCTGTGAGAGGTCATGCTTGACAGGGACCAATTCAGTCAGACTCTGGGAATATACGTGCTCCTAAACTAATTTAAAAAATCTAAATGCCTCTGTGATTAACATATTCCAGGGCCATATAAAACGAAAGGAGGGTGAGAAACAGGAGCAGTCATTCCCCTAACCCAGGAAGGTGCAGCGGCACAGCCATGGCCGAACCGCATGGCTGAGGCCTGGGGGCCATGAGGAGCCAGAGCCTCGGAGCGCCAGGGCTGGAGCTGCGGGGTCAGGACCATCAGCACCCCCGTGTGTGTGGTCCCACTCCCCTGGATGGCACAGCGCTCGTGCCCCATTGGGCTGCGGGTGGCCGGCGGGGCTGAGGCAGCCGGTCCATTCCATGCCCAGCTGTGCCCCCTGCCCTCACCATGCCTGGAGCCGGCGGTGCGCAGCTAGGATGGGCTGCCCAACGAAGAGAGAACCAGTACTCACGTCCCCAATGGAAATGACTTTTTTGGAACCCTGAGCTGGCGGTACGCAGCTAAAATGGACTGCCTGACGAGAAGAGAGCTGGCACCCATATCCCGGGTGCCATCGGCTGCGTGCTGTTGGACTATAAAGATAGATACAGCCTGGAGAGCAGCGGCAGCAGCGAAACCCAGAACCGCAAAAAAAGCCCGAAGCTGGCGCAGAGCTCCCAGGAGCCACCGGGGCCATGTGGAATTGAACTGCGGGACACATGGAGCTCCTGAACGGGCAGCAGAGACATGACAAACAGCTCCCCAGCACAGAATTCAGACTGAATTGTTTTTTCAGCACCGCAGGAAGCACGGAGCCACCAGATGGGCAACTGAGACATGATAAACAGCTCCCTAATGTGAAATTTGGACTGAATTAGCTTTTCAACACTGCAAAACTCCATGAAAGTTTTGAACTGGTAAAAACTTATTGACAATGGTGTTGTGGGCAATGAGTTTGTTCTTCTTTTGGTCAGAGAAGAGACAGAAGTGAAAGTACCTGGGAAAGACAAAATGGAGGACACCATGGTCAGTAAATAGAGAGGTGGAGGAGGTGCTCTATTAAGCTGGAGCTGGGTTTTCCTTCTGCAGGCCGTGGTAGAGACTACAATGAAACAAACCGTCTTCCTATAATTCATGAAGTACATGGGGGGATATGAGATCACCCGTGGCCCGTGTGAAAGAGTGCTCACGATGGAGCACCCGCTGGATGCTGAAGAGCTGTGGTCTGGTGGAGGTCTTGGGCAGAGAGCGAAGACCTGTGTTTCTGGAGACAGAGAAAAGGAACCCTTGCTTCCAGCCTAGAGCAGCGTACCCTTGAAACATTACACCCCATGAACTAAATGACACACAGAAAACAGTTTTGGGAAGACTGTTTTACCCGTGGGAGGGAAATCACATAGTAGCAGGTTGGACAGGCTGCTAATTCGTGAAAATTAAAACCATGCTGAAGAAGCTTGTAAAACACTGTCCCCTGTAAAGAGGACCCTCAGAATATAACAGAGAGAGTCTCTTCCACGCTTTGTATACCTGTGTGTTCGGTGGGAAAGATGGGAAGGCTGGGAGGAGGGAAGAAAGGTGTTTTAAAAGCTTATTTTGCTGTTTATTATCCCTTTCTAATACTGTTGATAAATTTACCTTAGTGTTTTAAAATAAGCCTTGTTCTTGCCTTAAATTATTTCTCCCACAATTCTCAACCATGAGCCCTTAGATGATTTTTCGTGAGTTATTTTTAAACCCACAACAGGGATTGTGTTAGCACAGAGCAAGCGCAGACCAGAACACCTTTACCACACCACATCACAAAGACTGCATGTGCCAGAGGTGATATCTTCGTGCTTAATAGCTGTATCACTGAAACTCACAGCTGCTGGGCAGGAACAGGCCCTGTGCCATCCACCTGACTGACAACCTGCACTCTTAAGGCACCTGGGCTTCACTATGCCACTGGCAGGTTGCATGACTTCTTGTGATGGCAGTAGAATAGTCTGCATTAATTTCTGCCTAGAGCATGCTAGGAGAGCCCACTGCAAAAGCAGCTGCAATGCACAAGCTTCTGGCACCACAAAAAGCAGCTACAACACCTGCCTAGTTGGCAAGTCAGCACTCAAGAGCACAGAAAGAGGAATTTAGCAGGGGAGGCTCTCTACTGCTCTCCAAAGTGACTGAGAGCTGTGAGAGCTTACAGACCTCCAAGATGGCCATGGGCAGAAATATTTAGCTTGTGGTAGCCACAAAGACAGGATTTGACCTTTTAATTTGAAGATTTTAATTTGACCTTCAAGCCACTAGAGCTTGAGAGACATTCAACAAATGCACAACTGCATCAGAGACAGTTGATGATTGAAAACAGCTCGTATGGACAGCTCGTAGTGCATATCCCCATGTGCCATGGGAGAAGGATAGATAACAGTGTAGCTTCAGAGGCTGTATGAGAGAACACTGCAATGGCCCTCTCCCAAAAACAGAAGGAATGCCAACAGATTTTGGTTCAGACTCCTGCGCAAAAAGGAATGTTATTCAAAGTACATTTCTGTTGCTGCCTGTTGCTACAAGTCACAGAAATGTAACTTTCTGAGAGGGCAAAACCCTCTTCTGGAAGACCTCTGGCAACAAATATTTCAGTGGCCACCAGCTCCTGTGCCTGAGAGCTCCCACGTGAAACAAAGGGTTCTGGTAACTCAATTCACTGATTTTTAAGGAATGTTTTTCTCCCAGTTTGAATTACTCACATCTACCAACCAGAACCAAAGTTAAAACTTCTCCGACTTTAAAGGCCATACATGGCATGTCTCCATGTTGGGGCTGGTCCTGTCAAATGTGGAGGCAAATCTGTGAACACATGCCTCACAAGGGCTACAAATGGACTCCCTCCAGCTGTAGATGATGCTTCCATGTACACTTTGCAGAAGAGTTGTGGCAGCACAGACATTGTGTCACCACTGTAGGCTATCCTTGTGTTACTTTTGAGAACGATGTCTTTAAAATCCAAAACAGCTATGAGGGGAAAGGCCTGAATTCTCAGACATGGCAGCTCTGTATTATCATACCATCAATGCTCAGAGCAGGCAAGAGGCAAAGGGGCTGATAGAGGGAGGAGGATCACAGTCATGACTGGCTAGCCAAAGTGCCAAGAAGAAGCGAAACTTCAAGACAAATAGAATCATAGAATGGTTTGGGCCACAAGGGACCTTAAATATCACCTGGTTTCAACCCATTTGCCATGGGCAACCTTTCACTGTCCCTGGCTGCTCAAAGTCCCATCCAATCTGGCCTTGTACATTTCCAGGGATAAGGCATCCATAACTTCTTTGGGCAACCTGTTCCAGTGCCTCAACATCCTCAAAGCAAAAAGTTTCTTCCTAATATCTAACCTAAGCTTACAGTCTTTCAGTTAGTTCACATGTTTTGTCATCTAAAAGGTGACCAACTTTTTATAAATACTTCTTGTATGTCTACATTACTCCACTTTGTGCTCCAGGGTATTCAGCCATGCCAGACAGTTGAAGGAACAGTGCATTAGCCTTTGACACCATGAATAAAACTGACGTAGGATAGATAATAGTTCCTAGATAGTTTGCCCATTTTACTTCAATAAAAAGGATCCTGTTAGACTGTTCCCTCCCCGACCTCTTTTTTAAGAAGCTTCAAAAATCAAATAGAGCAAATCAGAAAGATTGTCAATTCTAATTCTGCCCTAAATTACCTTTTTTTTTTTTTTTTTTAATTTAAAAGACAGATCTCATTTTCCTAAATCTGGTTTCTCATTTCCATGCTAGAAGTGCCATCAAGTCTTCCTGGTTTCTGCTACTGGCAAAGCAAACAGCACTATATGGGACAAAACATGGCAGAGTACAAAACAGAAAGAATGACAGACTCTTCTTTAAAGCAGCAATTCTGATTTTTGTGCAGAATACAGAAGAGGTGTCAGAACAAAATGGACTTTGAGGGCAGCACAAAAAGTTTTTTCAAAAGGAACACTATTCCTATGTCACTCATTATTCGCATATAGAAAAAAAAGTCATTATATATAATGCACTGTTCTGATCCTTAGACTGGATTATCATCCAGTCTAAGGACTGAATATAAACCTAATGTTTTAAGTACATAAATGTGAAAGGCTGGTGCACTGGCCACTGTGAGGCAGAGAGGCATACTCATACAGCACCAGTGAGGAAGCATTGGGGAGGTACAGTATCTCCAGGAAAACAGCAATTGAGAAGAACTGTGAGTCACTTAGAAAAGGTGTGTTCAGCTACCCCCTAAGAGAATACTTTGGGGAATTACCTGGCTGCAGTGCATTAATTGCTAATATACAATACTGATCCCAGGTTATGGATATTCTGGCAGATGCTAAACATGCACCAGGGTGTGTCTGTGAAAAAGAGATATAAAAAGGACCTATTCATTCAAATTATAAAATCTTACGTGAACTTTTGCCCAGAACTTAAGTAAAACCCAAAATGTTTCTTTTACTAGATATTCGAGAAGCTTCACTACCTTTTGTCTTGATTTTTCTTAACTCTTCTAACTTTTTCTACTTTTTCATTTCTCCCTAAGATGCAACAGCATGGCTGCAGTAATGGCTTTACAGCACTTCTTGTTCATTCCGAAAGAAGAAACACCATGAACATCACCAGCTCACCCTGCTTTGTGCTGAGTGTGGGAGTAGATACTTTAAGAGTGCCTATCAGCCTCAGCTGTTCTGTGGAAAGTCAGTACAAGCCGGCCCAGCCTTCAGGAGAAGCCTCTGTTGCCAGTCACTTCCATATTAGCCTTTATCCTAACTGGAGATCAACAGTGGACCTCATTTCTACCAAGAATACTTTATATTTATCTACTATTCATGTTCCAACATAGGACTGCTTGGTTTTTAGCATCGAGTTTTCTAGCACTGCACCTTGACACTTCCTCAAAGGGACATCAAAACCAAGCACATATGTACTTTGTAGTAACTGGGGCTTAAATCATTGGAGAACTGGGGCCACTCAAAAATAGACAGAAAGATAGACAGATGGATAGACAGACATACAACATAGGTCAGTTTTGCTTTTCTTTACGCATTTTCTTTCTTTCTGATTCACTGATTTCTGTTTCATCTGATTACTTCTTCACTCTGATCACAGGTAAACTTACCGTTATCATGATCTGCTTTCTCTCCAACTTCCATTCCTTTCATCCGCTTATTTTCTCCTATATCCCATCTCATTTCTTTCTAAAATTCTCCATGGATTTAACCACAATCTGCCCTCAAAGAGTAACACATTCCCAAAACAGCATGACCTGCATGTGGGCAAAAAGTTCATACAAAAGCAGGTGAGCATTCACCCTTAGCACATAAAAAACTAAAGGAGAAACTCTAGGCTCTGTAAGACCTGTGAAGCAAATGTGAATGTAGAATGAACAGGTGGTTGGGACTCTGCAGTTTACACTTCTAGGACCGTCTCTTATTCTGTCACTACCTTGATCTATGAGCTCTGCTATTTCTGTGTACCTCAGCCCATATCAAGGTAGAGCCTTAGCAACCATGATTCTCAGCTCTCCTCATCTCTACTGCATCCATTTATAGCCTTCTCTTCAATCTCTTTGAATTTCATCTCTAAGCTGTCCTCTATTCAGCGTCTCCCCAGTTCTCCATTTCACTTCATGCACACCACATACATGCATACTCCTTCATCCGATCACCTACCTGTATACCCTTTTAGGGGTGGGGGGGAATGAGATGCAACAGATACTTGTTTACACTCGCTTTCCTTGTTTTTTACTAGTGATGGACATGAGGTCTCAGATAATTTTCCTTTGTTAATAATATCTGTGTTAATACCATCACAGCAGTCTGAATCATGTAAAGCTTTAAGCAAGTTAGGAACTCCTCTTCTCCCTCAATCATTACAACTGAGTTTACATTTTGCAATCAAAGTAAATCAGAGCGAAATGTACCACCGCATCTTTAAAAATTCTGCAGTTCAGATCTAAGATGTCTTCATAAATCCTGTGTTATATGTGCTTGTTCCTATTACAGAAACAGCTACATTCCTCTATGGTATCTTGGACTTTAGGATTGAACTCAGGAAAGCTAATAGCAGGCCAAAACAGACATCTGAGACCTAGGGATCAAATTTTATACAAATAAAAACAATGGAACTCTAAAATGTCTAACAGTATGCTCCAATAAGGTGACAGAGACCAAAACCAATGCATTAAGAAACACTGCTCTTTTATTTACTGAAACACAAGAGAATGGTGGCTTAAATATTTCAAGATCTTTGTAAAATCCTTTACACAAAATTACCTTCATGGATCAGTTAATACAAATTCTCATTCTTTGACATACTTATAGCAATTTGCTTCTTCAAAGTAAGGTATTTAGAAGCATTAACAACTCTGTCTTCCAAATGTTCATGTGGTAAAGCAATATTACTACCCTAGTGATGCACCTAAGACTTACAATTTATGTGACTGGCCCATGACTACAGGGACTGGAATGTCAGTGTCAAACAATAAAAAAAGGTCCTTGTATGTGGTTCAGATGGGCAGTATCATCATTGCCTTTACATTGTCCCCTCAGCAAAAATACTGCAGATTTGAGCACAATCATTGTTCTCTACATCTCATCTTACAACTCTGATTCACATGAATTGATTCCTCTTTTACACTCTGCTCATTGACTAAATAATGGAATGTTCTACAAACATTAAAGGATCAACACCTACAGAATTGGCATTTGGGTACGTACAATACAGCACAAAATCACTTCTATAGGTAAAAATGGAAACTCAAAAAGCTCCGTATTTCAGTGACTTGCTGAAAGTCAAGCAGGAAATGTGTTCCCCAGCTACAAACTTGATCTTTTTAATGATTTGGCTGAAAAGGGAAAATTTTAGCCATTACTGCTAGAAGCTTAGTGAAGACCAATTTGAACATTAAATCATTTTTGTCAAACTGCAGATCTTTGCTGAAGATGCAAAGCTTTTATTTTGTAATTGCTTTAGAATTAAAAGTAAAAGAAGTATTTCTATTTTAATTGCATTTCACTTTTCTCCTACTCTATAAGCAATAACCCAATTGCTTAAACAAGACGTGATGCATGAGTTAATAATAAACATAACAGCTCTCCCTTTTCCTACATCAGTACTTCAAACCACTCAGAGTCATCTAAACACTCCAAAATCCTAATTCTTCAATCACCAATGTGCATGAAGCAGAGGAATTTTTTAAGTCCCTTGCAATCAGCCCCTCTCCAACAAGGTGAAAATATATTGAAGCAGAAAAACCGATGACCATTTGCTGTATGCTTACAGACAAATAAGACACAAAAGATCTTTCCGGACAGCCCCAAAGTTACAGACAAAGGAATATGCAAAAGTCTCAGACAGAATGGTAAGGCACTCTGCTTTCACTCGGACTGTATTTAAAGCCACGTCAATATGACTGTTTGAGTAAATGAGGTTTAAAGTCAGTCATTATGTTATGTCATTTTGTCAGAATGACAATTCTGCTCTATAAGGAGACTCTTATCATGCTTTTGTACAGTGCTTCTTACCCAAACTGAAAGATGGTAGGCCAACTGAGAAACCTGCTGCAACTAAATGAGTTCCAAGATGCCTTTCCCTGTACTGTCTTTTGGACTAAAGCTCAAAAAGTTACAAGAGGTTACAAGCAAATACAATATAGTGAACTGTGACACACTGAGAAGAAAAAGCGTTCCTAAACTATCAGTGTGCTTCTCTTGGAATAACCAATGCTTTTATTTAAATCGTTTTCAAGGACATGCATGGCCCAACACATACGTTCCAGAAATCACTTGAGAGAAAAAGCTATCAAGAAGCAGGAGAAAATACCCTGTTTTGACTTTGGCAGGCAAAATCCACAGGTGTGTTCCTAACTTTTAATCAGCTTGATGAAAGAGAACAGCACCCTTATTGACAGTCCAAGTTTTAAACTTGCACTCAAAACAGTTGACAAGCAGGTAGCAAGGACTTGAAGGAAAGGTAATATTTTGGGGTGTTTGTCCTAAAAGAGACACTGTTTTCTTTCTTTCATCAACCACACAAGCTCATTACCTGATCACAGAAAGGTAAATTTCTGTACCCTGCGCTGCACAGACTTGCAAAGCTTTGAGTGAGATGAAGAATTCATAGGACATATGTTTAGACACAGGAGGTAGTTCAGAGAGTGCTTGAGGAAGGAGAAGCACCTTTCAAAGCATGACACCCAAGACCAGAGACATGATAAGATAGCTGGAATTGCCTAAATACAATGGGACTTCAGACTGTTTTTTCCCTTATCTTTGCACTGCTGCACACAACTCAAAACATTGACAGAAACTTCATACAGACATAGAAAAAAAAATCCCTGTCACCCCATATGGATCAAGTACACACATTTGTTTCCCTCTAGTTCTGTCAGACTCTATTTGTTAACTTAAAAGACAAAAGACACTGCTTTGGGTAAGAGTGGTTTCTCTTTCCTTTCTGATTTTGGTAAAACCAACACAAACTCCATTTATCTCTATCAGTAAAGCATTGTGATAATACTCTTCTATCCACCTCCAGATTCCCTAGGAAGCAAGAGTATTGTCTTGCCATTGGAATAGGTACAGTTGATACAAACAATAATGTTTCGTCCTTTTAAGTGAACTATGCTATTTTGAAGTTCATCCTAATTTATCTAGTTTGTCCTATTTAACTAATTTATCTTCCATCAGTTTTCTTCTTACTTCCCTTCATGCTTAGTGGCATGATTAACATTTGCAAACTGTGTATTGGGCTGGTTGTGCTGCAAACCGTTTGGTTACCTCCATCATTATTCAACATGGAAAGTAGAATAAAACAGGACTAGAATTACTCTTCCACAAATCCTCTCAGGGAGTTCACAAACGCTCCCTTGTCCTCTCTACTCCAGTTCCCTTGTTATTTTTCAGTTTCATAGGCTGGTTAGATAGAGTCAGAAATAAACACAAAATGGTAAGAGCTGTCTTGGCAGTCTCCAGTGAATTCCCACCATAAGTACTTTCACATCCCACAGCAAGCAAGCAAGAAAGCAAGCCAAGGTGTTTCGTAAGAGCAACCCACAAGTCATAACAAATGCATTTACAAAATTAACTGAAGCTTTCACCATTTATGCTACAGCATCTTGCAAAGGTCTAAAAACCTCACCTCCAGATTCAAACAACAAAAAGCAGCTTTTCATACAAAGCTGTTGTCACCAGGGCCTGTATAAGAAGGTGTTTAAAACGTACACAAGCAGAGAAATAGATAATTATGTTTCACCAATTATTCTGATGAATTTTGCTATGGAAGACTGGAAGTCTAGCACAACACGAGAGTTTTTTGTACTAACCCTATTTTGAGACTCTTCTAGCACAGACCACAGATCTATTCTGTACTAATACTGTTCCCAAAGTCAATCATCAGAAACTGCTATATCCTCTAGCTCTGAAAGACAGAGTAAAAAGAATTAAGGCAAGAATTAAAACAACTGCTTCATACAGTACAATTCAACTTCAATCAGAACACAGAACATCTCAAACACAATCTTTTCAAGTGCTTTGCTTGTCCTCCTCACCTCTAAAAATACTCTATTACTACAGTTTGGAAAGGTAACTGAGTAAAATGAACATATCCCAAGTTATCTCTTACCTTGGATATATCAAATGAATAGCGAAAAGTAAAAAAAATAGGGGTAATTTATTTTTATACAACTCTTCAACAGACCTTGATAAGATATTGCTCAGTACCACCAAACAACTGGAAGTTCCCTGAGGACTTGGTGCTCCGTCACACATAGACTGAACACTTTTCCATACAGTACTGGAAAGAAGATATTAGGGTGAGCTCTGTGGCAGCCTCAGAATGTGCAGTGCTTCCAGGCATGGATAGCTCCGACAGTCATAGCTCAGACACAACTGCCTGCTCCACATCTCTTTCTGGGGACTCTGTCACTGTCAGTACCACACTCCAATCATGCTCAAGCTCTTTAAGTACAGAAGAACTCAGCAAAAACACAAGTCTAAGAAGTGGGCAGATGATGCCCATGCAAAAGATGGGATAAACTGGCGTTTGAAAGCAGGAGGCATAAAACAATGTCTGCAGCAGTTGCAGATGCCTGCTCTGAACCCAAAGATGAAAATGTCATCCCTTACACAGAGACATTTCCTACAGGACACATAGTGCTGTTAGCCTATACACACATTTCTTTTTCTGATTTTCAGTGGAATATTTTTCCATATACATGGTTACATGAAAAATACCATTGGTGCCAGTTTGACTGCTCCAATTACTGAGTGACTATGGGTTTTTTCCAAACTGCTTGCTGAAGAAGGCTAGGTAGACATTAAATAACAGGGTGTCTTGAGGTGACCTTATTGTGTTCTTAGAAGGTAACACAAAAAAGAAGCATAGCCTTTTATGCATTTCTGTGTGATATAACTCAGGAATTTACTTCTCATGAATGCAAAATCTTCATTAATTTTTGGAGAGGATTTCAAAATCTTGTTTTATATATATTTTCCATTGAAATCTGGATATTTAGCTCCTTCCTATTTCCCTATGACACTGTTTATTAAACTACCACTATAAGCACATTGTCTGTATGCAAAGTTGGGATTCATTTTGCTGTGACTGAAATAAATCCCAAATGCCTCAAAAAGTTCTCTGACTGGACCCTTTAATTCACAAATTCCAAGATACACATTTAAATGTATTGATCAATAAGGACTGAAAAAACCCCTCCTCATTACATTCACCTTATCTTCCTCATATTCGAGTACACCAGGTTGTTTATTTTCATATATCAATTCTCAACATATACTTACACTGCAGTCTTTTCAGAGCAGACAATATTTTCTTGTTAGTCTGGGTATTATATATATGGCATCTATAGTATCTCTATATATGGAATCTCAAGTCATTAAATATTGTGTTAATATAAATTCAGTAATAACGATAATGATAAAGTAAAGGAGTGTTTCTGGGACTCTGGACTATGGATAGATTCAGACGGTGAAGCTGAGGTGTGAATGCATGCTTTGGAGAAGTTTGAGGTCCACCTAACGGACAAATGAAAGTCACTCATTTCTAATGAAAGACTCAAGAGTTGTTTGTAACTCACAGTGACATTTCACCATTAAAAATAACATAAACATGTATGAGGTTGCTGTCTTTTTACAATTTCATATAGTCATTTCCATGAAATTGTATTCTTACTAAAATATTATCTACATGGACAATTTTGCAATAAAGAACTACTCAAGTCAAACTTACTGATTAGGCAAGAGCATTGTTTTTGTGAGAAGAGCTGTATCTGAAGATACTGAAAAACAGGTAGCTTCCCGGAAGGTAACTTAGCAGTACAACACAAAATAGATCTTTGTGCATTCTCCTTCAGGGTGGGGTTTATTGCCTAGTTTCTTCAATAATGTTGTGTTGAAATATTTAATGCATATTTTGAAAAACCTAACAAGTATTCAGCTTTAAAGAGCTAACATCAAACAATTCTCACTGTTTCTCTCAATCGGCTTCCTCCTACTTCAGTTCTCTAAATGCAATTTAGAAAGCCTTGAACACAAAATTTACACTGAACTGTTGTTAAGTCACAGACTAGCCTTCTGACAAAACTGTGCAGCTCTATCCTGCTGACTTCATGTTGCTATTCAGGATATTTCACAATGACTGTTCTTTTCTAATGCTACCCCAAACAGCAGAGGCTCTGTCATATCAGAAGAAGGTGAGAGACAAGATTACCATCCCAGCAGTTGATCTGCACTGACTACCTTTCCGTTCTGCTTAAATCTCACTTGTTCCAGGAAATTTACTCTGTACAGAACACAGGAACACAAAATATAGAGTAGATATCTC
The DNA here is from genome assembly GCA_013397795.1 of Orthonyx spaldingii. Taxonomy (NCBI): domain Eukaryota; kingdom Metazoa; phylum Chordata; class Aves; order Passeriformes; family Orthonychidae; genus Orthonyx; species Orthonyx spaldingii. The sequence goes on along the minus strand of VZTJ01002649.1, from coordinate 297,979 downwards.
TAAAAAGAGCACTTATCAAGAGCATGTATGCATCCAAGTGGTACTGTGTCATAAGCACTTTTGAGAAGATGGATATGAGATCAACACGAGCATACCAAAACTTTACTTACCATGTTCTCCACCGACCCTCATCTACATATCTTAAGAACAAATGCTCATCTCCTTCAGCACACTGCAAAGCATCTTCTAGGTCTCTCGACAAGACAGTAAGTAAGTTTTTAATTTTTTTTTTATTTTCTTTTTTTTTTAAATACAATTTCATCCTCATCATTAGATACAAACTGATGATATCAGTAAAGGTAATGAAATTGTTGCAGGTACCTCTATGTTACACATACCTCCATCTGGCCATAAAATAAATAAATGAATAAACGAAGGGCTGAGATTTCCCCCTTCCAAAGGAACATGAGTATTTGCAACTCTCTCCAGCTGCTAATTCCCAAGAAGCACATGAAAATACATCTATCAGAAAGCACCAGGATCCACTGCAAATGTACCTTCCGCTCTTGTCGTTGCTTCCCCTTCCATCACCTTAATGGGACACTGTAGTGTTGTCTAAAGTACCTCTTACATACAGCAGAGATTCTCATCAAACTGTTATAATCAAACTTGCAACAGAACAAATTTCAGTTCCTATCTTCTTCATACCTACACTGACTTGAGAAATATTTTACTCCAGCAAGAGTCTCAGGGCGCTTTGCAGCAGAAAGCAGAGAAATTATATTTATCCTAAGAAGAAAACAGAAGTATTTGATCCAAAATTCTATGCTCTGTCTACATCTACCTCTGCCCTTACTTACCTGATGAATAAACAAAATATTAAATGTGGTGGCATTTAATGTAGCTATTTTGACTGCTCCCAGTTCAGCAGTCTACAGTCTCAGTTCATACAACCCACAACAGTTCTGGAAGGTGTAAAACCAACCCTGCTTACCTTTCATCCCAAACTTAGAGTGTCTTCCAAACTTCAGAATAATGAGGGTTATTACTAAGCCAGTACACACCAGTGCTGCAATTCCCACAACAACATACACCTAAAAAAAAAGAAAGGACACAAACAGATCTGTTTGTTTTGTTCTTGTGTATTCAAAGATATCCAGCATACATTCAGACTAATCCAGTTAGGAAAATAGATTAATTTCAACTGGGAAACATTTGCATTCAGACCAAAGAGTATAGAAAACAGATACTTGTTGAGGTTTCTTCTATTCTGCAGAGAACAGAGATTCAGACACTTATGAGAACTTTTTCAACATCCTACACATTCCAGCCAGGTGGGAGGGAGTGTACATCACCCTTTTCCCTTCCAGCAGAGTGGCATGTTACAAGAAAACACATAAGAAAAGTACATAGGAAAAAGGAAATTACTATGGAGATGGTTGAATACTCATATAAATTACCTGGAGTGGCTGTGAAGGCTCCAACACTGGAAATACTAAAACCAGAGAGAACATAGCCATAAGGAACCGTACTGGCCCAGCTTTAATCAGGGGAGCTTGGACCAGAGGAAGTCCTCAGATTCCACCTTTACCACCTAGCAGTTCATTGACTCCATTATCAGATGAGACTAGACTGTCTTGGATTCTCCCAATTTTTAGCACATGGTCCCAACTGACAGTCTGCTCTCTGGTTCATGAATGCACACACTCTGCTGCTTTTTTACAGAGTCACTGATGGAGGGAGGCTGCAATATCAACCAGGCTGGCACCCCACTATCTGTTTCCAACATTTCAGTTCAGGAAAGCATGAGGGGCAAGGCAGCAAAGGAGGAAGTCCTTCAGTTCAACCACTTGTGCTAAAATCTTATCACAAACCATTTAATTAAAAACCTATGTGCAATCATGTCTTAAAAGCATACAATTAGATTTTGAAAATTCATGGCCGCACATCACCTCCTTAATGTGGAGGTGACTTCAGGATGGGTATTGAACCAACAATCTTCAAATTACCTTGGATGTCTTTGTTTTGTAAAGGAAGATTTGCTCTCCTTGACTAAAAATTAGATGTGAAGTCTTAGGCTAAAAAAATAAGTTAAGTTGTTCAGAAAAGCAAGACACAAAACAGGTCTTACTTGAACTGACAAGTGATTCACTCATTCAAAAAAAAACCCCAAAAACTGGGGGAGGACAAAAGTGGGGAGCACTGATTTTCTTTTTCGTTCTCTTTTTCCTGAGTTTTGATCATACAGTAATAGCTATAGTTTTCTGATAGGTCAGAGTCTTATTACAGTGTCTGCAGTTTTGTAAGTTGTATAGCCAGAAAGTCCACAAAGATCACAGACCAGGAAACAATGCATATACTTACAGTGATGCTGTCTTCATTCTCTTTGTTGGAAACATCCGTTGAAGTGATTTGATTACTGTTATTTGTGGCATCTCCAAGATCATTAGGTGTGGTTTCATACTCTTAAGAAAGGAAAAAAGGTTGCTTTTACAACTTCATAACTTTCATGGGGAAATGGTTTTCTTTATTATTTCTACTCTGTAAGGTGGTAAGGCCATTATCCACTTTGGGAATTTGAGCTCTTTGGACACAACTCATAATTGCTAATGAAGCTGGAACGTTGTGAGGGGGAAACACTGTGGCATGTAATTGAAAAAATGTGCTGTGACTGACAAACATGAAAAGAGAAGCAATCTACATCATAATGTGTATCCCTAGCAGAAACACTGGAGTTAAATGAGAACTCCATTTACAGAACTATTTTTATGTAGTTCTGACTTGGCACTAAAAATGAAAGATTGCCCTCTACACTGAACTTCACCAGCCTTGTATTCAGTCAAATATAGGACGGTCTTAGAAATTAGCTTGAGCACTTTTGTTTTGCTGAGAAGAACTCGGAAGATGGGTTTTAAGCTATTTTACTAATATCAAATTTGAAATAGCTGTTTTCATTTGTTTAATAAATAATTATAAAAAACCATGTTATATGCGCAGAAGTTACAGTTTAGCATTGCTTTCATACAGATAAACTTTAAAAAATTAAAGTGCCTGAGATGGCATGAAGAAATTTGATTGAGTTATCAAAATAATCCCACTTACAGGGCTGCAGGGGCAAAACCACAACTATTCCATACAAAGAATGATCATGGCTCAATTACTTATAAGAACTTCAAAATAAAACACAGATATTTACAGTTCATGATTTCCTGATAAAATGATTCAAATGAGAGAAAAATAATTAAATAGTTATATATATGAAGTTAAGAGAAATATGCATTAAAATAAAATTTTAAAATGCGTTTATTTTATTATTACATCTGGAAACACACATAACATTTTAAATTTCATGACTGTAATATATGTAGATGAAAGAAACAAAGGGCAATAACCACACCTATTAAATATATAATAAATGTATAAAATACACCTCCAGCATCACAATTTAAGTTTGCAATTAAATGGGTATTTCTTTACATGTTTTGATTAAAATCAGTGCCATAAGCCTGCAGATGAAATCTTAAATGTGAATTTGAAAATGCTCTTGCTAACTACAGAGGCAGGAGCATTTCTGAGCATGGAGCTCCATCTGAGCAAGCACAGGGAGGGCTTGCGCCTCAGCAGTCTGCTCCTCTAGCTCCCAAGGCCAGTTTGGAGAGCTCAGCTGGCAGTGCTAGCAAGAAGTTGCACTGGGCTTTTGATCTTCAGGCATGCAAGGACACATTTGCTTTCTGCAAAGCACTTGCAGGCTGCAGGGGGTTTTTTTTGGTACAGGAAGCTGTCAGCTACCTCTGGCACCAGTGCTACAGTCAGCACAGTCAGGATGTCTAAACAACTCACATAGTCTATTTTGGCTCTAAACTATGCATGCCAAAGGATAGGACTCTTTCATGTCAAAACACATATTAAATATACAAAGCTTTCAAGAGAAAAAAATATTAATTTCCTGATCTTTTACCATTTGAATTCTCCAACTCTACGCTGCATCTCTACATGTGTAGCTTACCATGCAGCAAGGTTAGACCAGCAGCAACAGGAGAATGAACAGCACTCCTTGCTCATCCAGGTAGCACAATCCCTGTCTGGACTTATGGACAAGGTTCTGTGCTGACCATCAGTCACCATGAGCACATGCTTTGCGAGAGTACAGGAGGAGACTTCTACTTCATTATTTGTATGCAAAGCCCACTTTATAATAAGTACTTCAGCCTAAAATAACTGGACTTCCTTTACAATTAGCTAGGAAAATTTTCACGCAGATGATTTTGTCCAACCATGTATTTATAATAGTTTTATAAGATTACCATACAAAATGCATATTTAGAGTCTTTATTGCTCTGAGTCTGTAAAACAAACTTTGAAGAAGAAAATTTTTTGCTCCCAATTTCACCTGCAAATAACAGCTGATGCTATTTGTAGTTCTGCTTATGCTCAGGCCTGTTCTAAGCTACTGGAAATCACACCCTGGAGGTCTAATGACAACCACAGAATGTTTCCAGTCTGGTCTGTGAATCCTCTGAATGCACTTTTAAATTAAAATGGGTAAGAGCTAAGGTAGGCTACATTAGTATGCTGGTGGTGTGCTGACATTGCTTGCTAACTATGAATCATTTGCATTTGAGGTATTGCCAGATCATCAAGGCCCTTTGAAATGGGTGAATCAGGCAAGGAAAATACACATGACAGCTATCCAGCCCAAACCGGACAATTCTGAGTTAAACAAATTCCTGTTCATTTCACTATGAAATCCTGACATAGACACTGAGCACTCTTACAGACAGGGTCACGCCTTTTGAATCATGCTAGATAAGGCTCATATTGCTTTAGGGCCAGGTTCTCTGGTGCTCTGTACCTTATGCAGCCATCAGTGACTAGTAATAGCTGCAGCGAATCGCAGACGATGCTGGCCAGTATTTTCCAGCTGTTTCACAAACAAGGTGCATAGAGGCTGGGATAGACACAACAGGAGAGTCACTTCAGCACCAGGGGGGGTCACTCTGCACAGTCATTCTGGGTTTGGCAGATATGGGGCAGCTTGTCTCTCTCATGTTCACAACCACATTAGAAGAGGCATCGTGGCATGAAAATATGAACTCGGAGCCAAAGTAGCTGGCTTTGCACTCAATTTCCTGCTCAGACCCATGTGAGTTGCTTTATTTCTCTCAGTTACTTCCCAGATGGTGTCAAGACAGCATTCCCTCTTTGCGTTTTCCAAGAGGTGCTGCAGAGGTGAACTAGAGACACAACAGACTGCTCCATGTTTGCAGCAGGCAATGCCCCACGCAGGCAGGAATTCCCTTGGTAAACTCAATGTCATGCAGCCTGATGTGACCTCATCAGATCTTTTGATTTCTATTATATGTTCAAAATACTTAACAAAAACATTTGGAAATCGCCTCACATCACAAGGACAGCAGTTTCAAACAGCAGAAAGACCAGCCAGGAAAAAAGAGGAAGGCTGCCTTGACCAGGACTAGGTCTTGCAGGCTGGTATCTGCTAGCAAAACTCGAAGCACAGATCTTAGAAGAAACCCACCCAAGTCAGTCAAAGTACAACACTCACATGGCTAAAGCCATACACAGGCATGAGGACCTTGAAAAACAGCTCAGAATCAAAATCTTCATGCATACAGCTTATATAATACAACACATGAAGAAACTGTGCAAACCCATCATCATTTCCCCATCCCCAACTCTCCCTCCTCCAAAAAAAAAAAAAATTTTGGAAAGAGAGGGAGTAGAAGCTGTCCTTTGGAGTTTCTAAGCATTTGAAGTCAAATTGATGCTTCAATTGCACATTTGCTAAAGTTTAATGATGTGGAATGGAATCAAAGCAATAACATTTAGATCAGCTTTAGGTAACTTGAGTCATGGGCCATTTCATCCAAATAAAAAGTACTCCAAACAGAATCCAGCTTCAAGTTGTTTGAGTGTGTTGGTTAAGATGAACTTTTCTACCCACCAGAAGTATACCAAAAATATTTTTTAAAACCAGAGAGTTGCTTTTCATTCTGCAGCTTCTATTTCAGTGCACGCTGGGTTTCACTTGGTACATTTTGCCTAACTGAAAAACTAATGTCAACACTGTGCCATCAAAATCTCCTGGCACACACTCAGCTACCACTGAATTGATGGTCTGCTTATGCAAGAGAGATTAAGAGAAGGTACAAAGGAGCGGGCAGAGCAAAATAAATTGTCTACAGGAAAACTTACTTGTGCCAAATTCATTTCTAAGTGGGATTTAGGGGTACATTTTTGGAGTCAAAACAAGTATGGAATCATCCCCGAAAAAATAAATTAAGTTGTATAAAGAGAAATCATGAACTCTCTTTCCAAGAAATGCCTCCAAAAGGCTCATAAAATCTCGTGTCTGTGAACTACATCACACAGCTGTCATCCTGCAGGATCAACTGCACCCATTTGTAGCAGCGGATTTATGCTTCTTCTAATGTGAATCAAAAGCAGCATAGTAAGTAAAACATCATATTGTCATCACACATGTTAAATATAAGGCAGGAGAACTAAAAACACAAAGTACCTTTTAGAACTGTATTATTCTATGTGACATTTCAATATAACTGAGTCTAACATTTGAACTTTAAATGTTTCAGTTCCTTCATTTCTATTATTAAAAGAAAAGAAAAAGGAAAACAAATATATACCATAAACGTCTGGATCCAAAATTGGGCCACTACCTGTACATGGAAAAGAGAAAAAAAAAAAGAAAGAAAAGCTTTGTAAATAAATTGCAAATGCTGGAAGAATAAAAATTTCTTTAGGAGTTCTTTTAAGAGTTGACGTTATCTGCCATACCAATCATCAGTATCTACATAAATGCAAATCAACATCAATAACTGCAGTTTATTAGTTACATTTACAACCATTTTAGAGTTACCCTAAGGGTTAATATTTTGCTTTGTGTGTGCACAGGGCACTTGCTCTGGCAAGGGCATGCATTATATCACAACTGGGCAAAATCCTGCTTTCCACTATTTATACATATACATATATATCTGGAATAAGTGCAACAATAACTATTCCTGTTGAAAAATTAATGGTAAAATTTTCCCTGAATTCAAGTGGAAGTAAATTTCACAGAGCTTTAACAATCACTGATTTTTACCTGATTAAAAAAAATTATGCTATTGTATCACTGTGCAAGCAAACCATTTTAAGCTGTGAGCTGGCAAGTTAAGGGCTATAGGTAGAAATTACCTAAGCAGCACTATTTGATTCACTCTGTAAAAGGATGCTTCCAAGAAGCCAGCTACACAGCTGATACACAGAAATCTTACCAAGATTTAGATGTCTCAGAAGCCAGACTTTACACTAGCAAATGAATACCTGTCTAGACTACACGTCTCTAAATTTTACTCGTTCCCGTTTGCAGCTTTTTCTAGTTATTGCACGTATGCAAGATTTAGCACATATGTGAATAAAATGCACAGAACACCCACAGAAATTTGTGAACTGTTAGATTACTCATGCTTTGAAAGGTGCTTGTGTTGTATTTGAAACTTATTCATTCTGATCTGTAATGTACTTCTAGCATAGCTTATGCAGTAGGTTTATAGTTATCTCTTCCATATTTTTCTCTCTCTCTTTTTGCAGGTTTGGAAATAACATTAACAAATAATTATAATCTCTAAAGATGAATCCAACGCCAAGACACAAAATTCTGTTTATACTACCATACAGCAAATCTATTGCAGTAGCATTACACTGGCATAATGCCACAGTGAAGTAAGAGCAGAACACCACTGTTAACAGCATGAAAACCTGTGCTGAAAATACCAGTTGCAACCTATTTGTAGAATGGCAGCAGACAATTAGGCTTATTTTTAAATGCACTCAAAGATATTTCAGTATCCAGAAATACATGTCAACAGGCACCATGAGAACTGTCATATCAATCAGCAGAAATAAATAACCAGTGAAGAAAGCCTATCTATCCTCAAGCAATCCAACCAGAGATTTTTGTCCCCAGAAGTTCATGGATTCAGTTTTCCAAGTGTAGAACATCCAGCTGCTGAAAGACTATTTCTAACTACTACCTTCTGTAATATGAAGTGGGAAGAGAACCCCAAATAACAAAAAAACTCCCAGTCCTTTATTTCTGAAGTTAAATGCCAACAATTTGTTTCTATTCACTGGAATAGGGATACACTAAGAAGGTTAGCATAACCTTTAACTCCTCCCAGACATATAAAATAAGAAGTCATCAACTCCATTCAAATACCTTTTATACAACTAAACGCTTCAAATAAAGCTACAATCAAGATGGTGGACAACCCTTAAATTTCTGTTTAGTATTACTTTTTCTATTTAGCTCATAAAAACATAGCTACCTAATCATTTGAAGTTATTTTAACATTAAACTTCACCACAGTAATTTTGCACGTTTACACACAATTATTTTCAAGGGCAAGTACAGAATGGCACTATTGTTTTGGTCCCCATTAGAAGAAGTCGTTGGATAAATGAGCTATCAAAAGACTTATCCTATTCACTCATCTTTACAAACTACATCAACTACACTTGGATTGTTTGCTTCTTTCTTTAGAAATTTGACATTTTTAAAATGAAGCAGCAGCAAAAGAATCAATCTAAAAACATAGTTCTGCAAAAAACACCTTATGCTGCACAAGCAAGATACTACTTCTAAGGAGTATTTAGCATGTTATTTTACTCTCACAAGATATATGTGACTTGGATCCCTTCAGCTGAAATTTAACCTAGAGAGTTAGCAGATGAATAAGCTTAATTAAAAATATCTATTATTGGTAAAAATCTCTCCTACATTCACTAACCATTTTGGATCAACTATGAGAAAAGCATCCAGAATAAACCATGACCATTTCTTGCTTAACTTCACTGCAGTTAGTCTCAAATAATCAAATCCCTCTTAGCATGAATTGGAAACCAAAAACTTTAGTAGACTAAAGACGGTTAAAAATTCAGTTAGTAAAACATGAAATTTATTCTTCCAGGTCTTCACGTTTCTAACAAATTCTTAATTTACAACATTAACTTGGGTATCATTAACACAATCAAAATCCCACTGTGGTACATGTTTTCCTCTCTTTCACACCTGCATCCTCAGACCAGTGAAAAAAAGTTTTTCAAGAAGCATGCTGAAAGTTGGGAGCATCTTAGCACAAATCACATCTTCATTACGTTTGATCCAACTCTGACAGTGGAGTATTACACTGCTGATGTAGAGCATATTTCAGAATTATATGCTTTTAATTTGGGTAGACAATATGGATTATAGGTGAGGGGAATTTTTAGGTGGTTTTTTTTTTTTTTTTATCTTCAGAGCATTTGCCCAAGTGATGCAATAACCAGAGAATCAGTTTAAAGCTCAGTAAGTGTACTCCACCCCATGAAACATCAGGACTGGTATTTAATTCAGTCATGAAGACATGAAAATGAACATAATACCAGGGTGTGGGCTTTAATCTTTATGCTTCAGTGTACAATATGTGGGCCAAAAGAAGAAACTACACAGTAACGACAGCACTGAAAAAGCCTTTTAAGGATTTGAAAAAGCCTGACAGTGCTTTAAATAGCAATAGTATAGAACAAAAATCGTAATATGATGCATTTGCTTTTATGCGAGCTTCAGTGGAGGAGACAATAATGTTGTGATGTTTTCTAAAGCTCAATACCATGATTCTTGAAGGAGAAAACTAAGAACTGTATTGAGGAGGCTAAGTAGGTAAGTCATTTCCCCTGTTGTTAATTTTTAAGACTGGTTTGGTGCCATCCACTATGCATGAACTAATTTCTAATGCAGTTACATCCTGTCTATACATATTCCCATTTCCTCTATACTCTTTTTGTGAAGCTTACTCCACTACAGATTTTGGGAAATGCCTATATAACACAGTACAGTTTATATTGGTAGACTTATATTCCACAGGAACATAAAAGGGACGGAACTAATAAATCACATTTTCTTTCTAATTTAGAGGATAGCTACAGTTCTATTTACTGTGGACAGAAGCATAAAGGAAAAACAGGACAGGAAAGAGGATATGGACCAAAGACAAAAAAAAAATTATAAAATCACCTAATGTATTAGAGGTAGTCGATACTCTGTTAGAAAATGAAGCCAGGTTCATACTAAATAATCAGGGTGTAAGACAACATCCATTGTACACAGAACATCCATGAGGTGAACTGTCTTGCTGAACAGTTATAATGCAGTATTAGGGGACACCAGTAGCTGAAACCATGGCATGCTTCTGTAATGAGTCTCTTTAAGGAAGAACTCCGGAGAAAAAACAGAAGAGGAGCAGTAAGTACAGTAGGAGTAAATAAAGTGTGGTTTTATCAGCTCTTCATCTTCTCCTAAGGATGGGAAAGCAAAAGCCCTACCATCTCTCTCCCTACAGCAAACTGAGCTGAAAGGGAAAAACTGAAATACTGATCATATTTTTATGGTCTGTAGCCTGAGATGTAGGAATAGAATTTAAATATTCACCACTTTTTCTTTCCATCAGATAACATAACAGCACACTGCTGTTTAAAAAAAAGAAGACAACTATTTATATCACATGGTAGAAAAGCCAAAGGTACATACCATCTCATATTTTGAGCTATGACTATGCAATTATCTGCACAAAATCACAATTTATATTTCCACTTTAACTGTGCTAGGTCCACTCAGAGTTTTCTTCCACATACTCCAATATGCTCACATGTACAGCGACTGTTACTACAGCCACTGCATGTACGGTTTTGAAGATGTGGGAAAAGATCAAACCACAGTGAACATCAATCACTTACAGTAGTCCCTGCAACTTGATGAGCTATGAGCCTGCCCACACAGTATTTAGAAAGGGCAAGGGGGAATCTTTAGAGCAACTGAAGGCGCAATCATCTTGAACACTGATACCCCAGAGATGGAGGTGCCCAGCCTCCACCCAGACAAATGGCAATTGGACATCAAAATGCCTGTTAAGATCTAAGACCTTGTCCATCCAGCCTCTGGGTTACTTCTTGTCTCCCCAGTTCCCTCTGGTGTCCTATAAACAACATATTATCATGAACTCACTTGACTGCACTATCAATTTTGCAACAAGGTACTAGATGCTACACAAGCACCCTCCACATCCTTGAATACACTGTCTAGTTCCATTCATATGCAGTGCAGCAAGTTACAGAGTGGATGAATTGGCACTCAGTGCTTTTCAGGGTAAGAACTGAGGCTTGGGAAAACTTCAGAAACAGTAACTTTTCATTAGCCTTGGCTGGCAGGGAGGATGGTTACTCAAAGGGAAGATTTACAGAGCATTGGCATTGCCTCTCTTGAGAAGCAACAAACTCAAGAAGAAAATACTCAAGAAAAACATTATTTTACAAGTGATATTGAAGGCATTCATTCAGAAAAAAAGAAGTCCTATAAAAAGCTTCCTTCAAAATAGTTAAACTAGTCAAAAGCACTATTTCACCACTGTCATCAATTTGCAATTGCTAACATTAAAAGAAAAAACTACACTCACCATCTCCAGGTACTGACATGAAATGAGCATCAACCCGTTTTTCATCCTCTCCATAATCATTCTTTGCTAGTAAGGTATAAGCACCATTATTCAGGTGTGTAGGATTGTCCAGCTGAAGGCAGCCATGGTATTCGCTTTGATTGATAACGTGTATTTTAGTACATATGTATTCAGACTCATTCAGTACAGCTCCTTCATAGAACCACTGCAATGTGGGCTTAGGGTTCCCTTTCACAGTGAATGGAATACACCAGTGGTGGTCCGGGGTTGGAGATTCAATGAACGTGATATTTGGTGCAACTATATTGGAAAAAAGAGTGAAGAACATCAGGTTATTCTGAACATGTCCTTCTTCCCTTCCCTCTCTCCCTCCCTCCCTCCCAAGTTATCATGGAAGTATTTTTTCATTCATCAGAACAAAAGTACGTTACTAGATGGAATGGTACCTATTTGAAGGATACTCACACAGGAACGTACCTGCTCTGCCTAGAGTACTATGCTGAACTGAAGCCACTCTTTAGAAAGAAACAAAACAAACTAGTTTCAAAGACTGAAAATGTGTTAAATCACTTCAAACGTGTACAGTGTGGGAAGTTCAGTTACTGGATCACTTAGAAGGGGGAGAGAGATGTTTTAGCTTTACTTTGCTGAAAAAACGGTGCACAAGAGTGCTGATAAAAGACAATAGTATTGAAAATATTTAAAAGTTGACCAAAAGGAAGCAGTACTGAAAAGACACTCAGCTAGGAATCCAGATTTACAGATTATTTTCTTAACAGAATCAAAGACAGAACAGATTACTTAATTCTCTAGATTCTTCTGTCAGGGAAAAATAATTCTCTATATATTCTCATCCTTGTTCAAACCTGCTAAATGCCTCAAGCTTACAGACCTCTTCTATTTCCCTCAAGAGATTATTGCAACATCTTGCCCATTATTTTCCTTTATATTTATTCTTAACTACATCCAATTTCTTGTAGTTATACTCCCGTTTATCACTCATATCAGTGCCAAGCTCAGAATCTCATTTACACTGTTCAAACGTTTCTAGTTTATGTTCGTTCCCATAGTTATTACATATCCACTTTCAACCTACAAATTTACATCTACAGTGCTTTTTCAAGTTTACTCTGTCATAAGCACATGCTGAGCAAAGTCTGCCATCTACAAAGTGTTCCATTCCCATCTTCCATTAAACAGAGGGCTGCAACTTGTGAAAACATGCTGTATAGTTCATGTAAAATGAATTCAGCCTGAATCTTAGATGTAAGAAGCCCGTGCCTCTACACTATATGCCCCTTTTCCCTTCCTTGGCCCTGAGAAGAAAGTGTAGTATTCAAAGCTATGACAATTTACATCTGGCTGTACAAACATTGAACAAAGCAGTTGTTGTTTTAGATAGCAAGAACTTAAACATGTGTAGTCTTGTATAATTCTACTAGCCTTTTGATGCATTCATGCTTTGCAATTCCTAAGACAGTGTGCATGTACATACACACCATTACAAACCTTCCCACACTGACAATGTCATTCAGTATTCACAGTTTCAGACCTTTACTTACAGATATTTTAACTGGAAGATAAAGCAGTCAGAAATACATTTTTTGCAGAGTACAGAGCTGAAAGAGATAAATGCAACAACTGCTGACTGGGCTACTCCTAGCATTGACTGCAGTAGATAGCTCACACACTTTAAGGGTTTTCATTTCAACAGCCTGAGGGTCCAAAAATACCCCAAACAGTTCCTGTCAATGCAGTTTGGCCTCAGGGTCTGTATGGAGGCCTGCATACGTACAGAATACCGTAAGCTCGGCAGAGGCTTGGTCCTCTCCCACAATGTTCTCTGCTACACAGGAAATCCACAGTCCACTGTCCATTGATGAAACGTTCTTGATGGTGAGAGAGGCAGGGTTCTTATTTGTGTCACTCTACAAATGATCAGAAAAACATGTATGTGTCAACCACAGCATAAAGAACAAAGGAGAGGGAGAGAATTACTGGCCACAGCTGAATGAGATTTTTCATTTTCCTTTCCTTTTAGCTGTATCTGTCCACAATTAATCAAAGCCTTATTTTAGTGTCTTATCCAAACAGGCATAAAACACATACAGAACCAATTGTAACAGTCAGAGGCAGTGGATTCAAAGCTTCAAAATCCTGCTACAAATATTGCACTTAACCATCTTTCTGCCCCGTCACTTTCAGTCTGTGCCTTTTTTTTAACACTTTGTCCCCTCAACACAAAGTATTTGTATCTCTAACCATATACCCTTGCTTATCCGCCTCTCCTGCTTCATGACTGATTTCTACAGTCTGTCCCTGCCTGTTCTCCTTGAACTTTTTCTGCCTGCCTATATTCTGTTCAATTCTTGCTTTACTCATCCTTTTCTCTCTTTCCTTTAAACTTATGCTTGACATCTCTTCCACTGCTGCCTTCTGAGCCCTACCATGTCTTGGCAGGTTTTCTATCTCCTTCTTAACCAAATTTCTCTTGAAAGCTTTCTTTGCTCAAGAAACCTTCCACTAGAAACTACATACCTTCTACTATCTAAGCTATTGTCTAAGTACTGTTTAATGTGTTTAAGAACAGGCTAATTAAGCTAAGAATGATGATTCTGCAAAAGCTTCATTCTTATGATTCTTAGAAAGCTCAGCGTCTATCTACAGCCTTAAATAACGTACTGAATATGCAGCTATGTCATACTGATTAAGCAAATATGGCTGAATTACCTCCACACACAAAAAGCACTAGCAAAGCTAGTTGTTACTCTGATGTTCATAAAGCAGGCCCTTTATATGATCTCCAAATAATTATTATTTCCATATTTGAATTTTTCTTAAAGACCTAGACTATTTAGTTAAAATGAAAAGGAACCAAAATACACTCCAAAAATAAATAATAATAATGATAATTTTTAAAAACTACTTTTGAGGTACTTTTTGTAAAGTACACATACATGTCAGTGCTACAGACAACACAAACAAGTAACACACTATAACTGTAAAACCGCAACAACTTCAGATGGCAGGTAACAGGAACATGTGGAAACGCTCCTGCATACAGTCCTATGTAACCAGAATTTTGAACCTTGAGGTGACACCATAACTCCACTTGAGTTCAAAGTCCCTTCGATCTCAGTGTGATAATAGGGGAGGCGGGTGGAAAAGCAAACACCCCTTGGCACACTTCCCTATTTCGCAATTCTCAGAGATGAGCAGTGCTCAAAGCTGGACTGAAAGCAGAGGGGCTCAAACACAGGCTCAGAACTGAAATCTAGAGCAAGAAAAATCTAAACAACATCAGTTGAACTATCCATCAAAACAGAAATTCAGAACGTAAAGGTTTGCAGAAGTAGAGTCTAGTTTTAGCCTTTGCTAATGTGTCTCTTTTAAAACAGCAGAGAGAAAACAGGGGAAAACAGCATACAAGATGAAGAAAATGAAGGCAGAAACTGAGATGTGAAAGTAAAAGACAAGAAACCAAAAGCAACACTCACAGAAAAGCATAGTTGAGAATCACAAATAAGGTCTAAAAGGCACGTGGTCTTCTGCTGCTGAAGACTACTGTGCTCCATGGCTAAGGCTGTAGCCAGCCTGTACTAAAAGCCCCTCTAAAACAGTATTATGAAGTTATGCCAGGACAGAATACCCGTGGAAACCTTGAAGCAAACTGACCATGGCATTTCAAAGATAGGAGAGTTAAAAAATTTCATGATCTCACTTTTTGAACAGTATCCCACATTTGTTTTGGCTTCTAGAATTAAAATTTAAAAAAAAAATTAAGAAAGAGCTCAACTTGGCATAGGTTCCCTAAACTGTTTTAATTTCTTGTTCTTGATGACGACTGATGCCTTGATGCCTTTGGGGAGTTTTACAGATCAGAAAATATTTTAAAAATACAACTAGAGCTCTGCAGAGCTCTTATGAAAGCTGGAATGAAAGACAGACTAGTTAAATTCTATACAAGCCTGATATAATGAACTTTGGAAAGAAAATATAAGAACTATGAGAATCCTGGACAGGAGGAGGTCCTGTCTCCTCCTCACTAAAGGAAGAGTTTTGAAAGTACACATCCCACACCTTGTACAGACCAAGAAACTTTAGGCAGTGTGCACCATCATGAATGTAGGAAAACAAATGCTATAAAATCATAATAAACATGGGCTTTTCCTACTGTGAAATAATAATAATTTATGAGGTCAGCAGCTGTATGTTGAAGATCTGGTTATATACCCCTTCCTTTTTCACTATTTCCATTGAAATGGACTTAGGCAGGACACAGCCTACAGTAGAGACAAAAAATAGAAAGAGACCAGAAAACAAAATTTCCCCACCTAGATGATTTCAATGAGGAAAGATATTCATACGTTGCTAAAAAACCAAAAAAAACCCCAAACAAACAAAAAAAAAACCCAAAAAAACCAAACCAAACCAAAAAACCAAAAAACCCAAAACCAACCTGACAGTCTTTTAAGTAAAATCTTCAGTTTCAAGGCCTCCTGTTGTTGCTAAGTGTGTTGAAGAAAAATTAAACAAGCTACAAAATATTTACAACCAAATCCCAACACACCAAATTTTGACATGAAAATACAATAAAATTACAGACACAAAGTTTTTTTCACAACCAGTATAGATTGGATTTATATTCTGTAGGCAGGTATCAGTGATAATGAGAATGTCTTTGTGTTTCAGTATCCCAATCCACACTACCTCAAAAAATTTACATTAGTCTTGTTTACAAGTGAACCTCCAAAAAACCAGACTGCAAATCAGTGTCATGAGAAACAAATGTCTGCCATTCCCCAAGAGCACTGCCACAGTCACCCTAGACTGAAAGTTACTGGAAGATAAATATAATCCCAACATTCATTTTCTATTTCATCTTTTAACAGAAAGTTAACTAGAGCTGGACATGCAACTTCATTCCATTCTTCAGCAGGTATCACCTGAATTGTCATGTATTTGACTATAAAACTTACCTCATGGTTTGAAACAAGATTAGTTACCACCCAGGACACATTTGGGGGTGGCCCACCAGTAGTATCACAGTACAATGTGATGCTCTTTCCTTCCACCACGGTGATGTTGTAATTGCTTAAGTTTGCTGAGGGCAAGTCTATGATAGAAGCAACAACACAATAACCCAACATGTATTTGTATCTGACAGAACAGACACCATGCAACTTTTAAGTAAACCATATAAATGCAAGCACTACATCAAATACTCGTTGTAGTCAGTACTATTGAGTCAGACAGTACAAACAGAATCTTTGGAAATATACAACTACAATCTTTAGCTGCTAGATTATTTTCTGCACCACCTTTGCTTCACATCCTAAGAAAACATTACTGCATGTGGAAATACATTAACTAGTTAATTATATAGGAATATATGTCAGGTGCACAAACAGAAATTATCATAACTTCAATTTTTAACTTCAAAATGAAAAAAAAAAAACCCTCTTCCTTTACTCTTTAAAACTGGAAATTGTATCTGTCTCCTTGTAACCACTCCAAAGTAACCTCTGTATTCCACTGACATTGTGGTATTTCCACTGTTTTCCACAACACTAAGAGGAAAATCCCATTAGCTTCCAGCATCCCACAAGAGACTGCAGCCCTCCCTCTCACACAGACGCAGCTCAGAGAGAGCAGGGCAAAACCTAAATCTTAAGCTCAAAATGAAGGAAACAGAGCACTTAACAGATGGAACCAGAGAAGTGAAAGGACAGAAGAGAGGGTTAGAATTGCACGGAGCTCTCCTCAAGGCACCTCAGCTGACTTTTCTACTGCCCTCAGGAAAGCAGAAAAGCAGTGAGATGGTAGCACTCATCGGGAAACAAGACCAGCTTTTACAAGAATCAGGACTTCCCCTCCATCTTACAGAGCTATAAATCACTCTGTGCCTCATTCTAAGGCACCCGAAGCAATGGGAGCTTCCCAGAGAGTAAATTTGTGCTGAATGTTTACAAACACACAAGGAACAATAGACTGACCCTTTTCAAAATAATACTAGCAGTATCAGTAGATTTCAGGCACAGAGGAACTCAGATTTCATATTTATTTATGTAGCAAATAATTATGCACCATTCTAGAAATAGCATCTTTCTTAAAAGATACTATGCCATCATTTGAAGCTGGTACATTCTGTAAAGAGTCTTGGTCTCCTTTATGAGGCATTTCACATCAACTGTGCCAGGCAAATTTTACTTGCAATTTATCATCTTGAATAATCAAGATTATCTGCTGTGCAGGACATTTATGTGTGATCTTGCAATGACTTTTCTTTTTGTGAAACAACAGATCTCTTTGGTTTTGTTTTTCAGTTGAGAGTACAGCAGTTTCATCATGGACTTGCTGGTATAGAGGTTTAGCAGAGACTTTTTTCTTTACATAAAAGATCTAAAACAAATAAGTAACTATCCAATCACTGTCAACACATTCATATGTTTGCTGGAGGCTCAACAGAAGCTATATGTATTGGAAACCTCCCTTTAATTAGTTCAATAAAAAAATAACTGAGAGCAAGCAATACGGAAAAGAAGATGAACAATTTCCCAGACAATGCTTTCTTGCCTAATAAGATTTGAATATCAGCACAAGTATACAATAACTGCTCAGGCAATTCTCATGGTGTTTTAAGTAGTGTGGTAATATGATTCCCATTATAAGCATCATGGATTTCTTCTATTATGTTCACTTTATAAATCATGTGTTGAAGTTTATTGAGAAAGAGCTGGAGAGTTTGTATGCCTTGATGCAGTAATCTGTTAGCGAAGGTAGCCATCTGCTCCAGCCTGCTGTGAATTCAGATCTCATCAGTGTCTGTCAACTAGCGGAGCAGGAAATAAAACTAATCTTAGGGAACATTTGGATATTAATTATGCTAGTTAGGGAACAAGGAGAGAAGTAATGAGATCATTTGCTTTATAAAGTTACACTTCCACAACACCTCTGAATACTTTTCTGATTACTGTTGTCAGACCTGAATATGCAAAGAGAATAAAGGTCCCCATTCTTCTTGACCCTAGCACTTGGGACGAGGTCTACATGCTAGATTAGCATCTCACTGTGCAAACTGGCACAGTTCCTACTAACACATCATTTCATGTGAAACCTCTCATGCAAGCAAAAATAAAAACAATTTTGGTCCCTTAGAGCTCTCCTTTAATAGCTGTTAACTTTTGAGACAACTTCTTCCTGCAATGTGTTCATTTATAGGATAAGCAACTGAAGTTTAATTCCTCTAGTACTGTCTCTGGTTCCCACCCAGAACTAGATCTAGTTCTGTTTATTTGCAGAAGTCTGCATATGTCATGTTGGTGTTACATCTCTAACTGGAACAGCTACATCAGGCTGTATCCTGGAAGAAGGTTATAAAATAACAGTGCTTATTATTCTGTGCATTTGTATAGTAACACTAAAAACCAGTTGCAAGGCTCCTGCATCTACAAAAGTACAAATGGAATGGAATGGAATGCAACGGAATGGAATAGAGTTAGAATTAGAAATAGATTAGAAATCACATTATTGTGCATGTTTTCTTTTACTCCTTTTCCCAGTCATAAGATGGGTGGAAAACACAAGAATTGTCTTGGGGTTCATTTTTTCTGGTTAGATATATTGAGATAGCTTGCAGTTAAGCTAATTTTGTTTTTATTTCCAGTGGAACCCAGACTGCTCCATAGTAGAATCCACACTACTTGAGATGTGGCTCTACTTGGGAAAAGCAAGACAGTCACATAAGACTGTCATCTAGACATGTGATACATTGCCTTTACCACCAAAGCAATGAAACTAAGCAGCAAAACTTGTACCGAAAAACAACTGTGTTTTTAAAAAACACAATGGACCTTAAACATGCACACATGTTCAGTTTGTATGCTCAGTGTAGTGTGAGACCATTTATACTGGCCAGTAGCACTTTGACTCTTATACAACTACAGAGATATCCAACCACACTGCCTTTGCTCCTGAGTTAATTTGGTTAAATAGTGTTTTAGATGGCTATCACTTTTGCTGATAGGGATGTACATTTCAAAGGACTTTGTAAAGAGCAGTTGATACAAACAATCAGATAGCATACTCAAACACTTTTGTATACTGCCAGTATGGTAAGATTAGACTGCAGCATAAGGGCCTGTACAAGGTAGACATGACATCATCTTTCCACAAGTTTCATCTTGATAGCTGTCAGACAGATTACTCCATGCCCCAAAGCTCAAAACACAATCCTTGTTCCAAACTTTGATAGAATTAATTATTATAACTCTGGATATCAGCAATAACCCTGCTGGTATCTGATTGATTTTTCAAGTTTGCTATATATTCTTGGCCTTAACCTTCTGCAGCAAAGAGTTTTACAGGCTGTGTACAAGAGCTATCCCCTTTTAACATTTCTGGAATTTCCCACTGATATTCAAATTTATTGAGTACTCTGCTGTTCTGGTGGAATAAAGAGAGTTTCTGAATGATCTTATCAAGATCACCTTGTTTATTTTGTTTTTCAATTCCTCTTTCTTTTCAATTATCTATTCAAAGCTTTCAAACTCTGTAAAAATGGGAGGACAGAACTGCTACTGAGAACTTTAAACTGTAATGTTGAGAGTAACACAGTTCAAGAGATGAAAGCGTACACTAAAATCCATATGTTTCATTGTGCACTGGTATACAATAGCTATGTGCTTTCACCACATACAGAATGTATTTTCTCATATTCAACTTGATTACACTTTATTCCCAGGAAGAGGTACCTCTGGATTAGAATAAGCAGTCACTTCCCTCACCCCAGCACAACTAGACAGAACTAGAGACAAGCAGAAGGAACTCATTTATGTCAGCTGAGTCCCTCCAAATATCACTTCATGCTTCAGGAGAAACAAACACTTCTTTAAGTAGGGTTTGTAGGGGGACAGTTACCTTCACAGACCATCATTAGTGCAAAAGGATGGCCTGAAGCCATCAGACAGTGAAGGTGTCAAGCATCACTAGGGAATGACTCACATCTTCCCTGTGCACAGCTGGGACTTCAGCAACCACAAAACTAACACTCTGGATGCCATTTTCAAAGGTTACTACTACATTTGGCTACACAACTGTCAATGGAAATTAAGAAAATGAATGTGCCTAAATTCCTAGAGGGCTGTCCAAGTCTTCATACTGCTACTTACTACTTTCTACAGAAAACTTAAACTGGTCTTCCTAGAGCCAGACCATCACTCTATGTCAAAGGAAGGATATGATCTAATAGAAAAATAAAAACTGTAGTCTGTAACTCAACTCTTAGCACCAAGAACACTTTAGCCAGCATACTAAAGGAACTTTTAAAAGAAGGTGGTCTTAAGCCAGAAGAAGCAAATCCACATTTACACCAAAGATACTATTTCACTATCTGCAGTTACAAAGGTTTTTACAAAATTAACACCAGATTCACTTTTTCTGCTTTGATTTTCACCTGTTCAGTTCTGGGATTCGTTTAGTTGCTCAAAAACCTTCAAAAATTCTCTCAATATGGTCAATTAGCCTCACTAACACCTAAGAAATTACATGATGAAAAAAATTAGTATCTGAGAGAATATTGTAAATACAATATTGCATTCATTTATGCGATCCTTTGCACAGTAAGTCCCTGATTTTCATCAGCCTCTCAACAAAATCCCAGGAGTCTAGACACAACAGAGTGTCACTAAATGCTATTCAATGTGGCCCATGACATCCCCTTTTTGCTTGGCATGCTTTTGGAGGTCAATTTGTTGTGTGACAACAAATAGCTACCAAGAAAAAAATGACTATTTTTTTCTGCATCTGATTTTTAACCAGGTAATTTTAATCCTTACCTGAAATCCTTAACCATCTTTTTAATAAATATATCAGAAAGAGAAGGATTACATTAATACCGTGGCAGCAACCATCTATCAAATTGAACCATTCAAGGCAGACTACCAGTACAACTGATTTATAAAATATCCACTGCAATTCTTAGGGTACAGTGGTTCAGATCAGTCTACTTTCCTCGCATAAGGTTCCGATACAGTCTAGGGTTCTTGGTTCTCCTGGTCTGGCTTTTTCAGTCCAGGGAGAAAACACACAACTAATTACATCGCTACAGCACAGCCTGGTAACAACCACTACTTTCAGTCTGGAGCCTGAAAACACAATGGTTGACAAAGCAATTTGCAATGACAATGCAACTGTCACATGGATCTGCAAATTTCAGAGGTCCTACTGGCTCAAAACAGGTTGTATCAATGTAGGGAAACAGATTTTTCTTGCATCGTTCTATTAAAATTGTGCCTTGCTTAAAAAGACAGTAAGGTTTACAAATTCCAATAGTCTTTTCCTATGGACTTTCAAGGTTTTAAGAAAGAACAGCAAGAAATTTCTAGTAATTCTTGCTATAAAGACAAGAGCTGTTGGATATGTGAGTCGCCTCTTGTGTTTCACTTAACAAAAGCCTGCAGCCAACAAGCTCTGAGCCAGATTTCAGCCATTGGGGAAGTGGGCATGTTTCCACTGAAGTCTACAGAATGAGAGGGTCAAAGAGCACCCTGGCTGCATCTTTAAAGGACTATAAAAAGGGACTATATCCCAAAAGTTTACACGTAAAGCAGGAATTAAAGAAACATAAGCAATTGTTTCCATTTCTGGTTGTATCACAACAACAGAACCAAAATGCTCAATATAGAGAAAATTGCAAAAATCTCAGAGAAGTTATAACAAGATGACAAGCACAAACATAAGTCAATGAAGATGAAAAAAATATGTTAGGCAAATAATACGCAGAATTAGCGGAAAAAAGGAACATTTAAAACAAATTTTCATCTTTCATTTATCTTCTGGAGCCCAAATATCCCAATCTTCATTTTTTTTCTGGAGCTCTAAGATCACTGTCCTCTCCAGTCTTCATTTCACTATACTAACCATCCTGCACTACTCTCCATTACTTCACTAGGATTTTGCCATCACAAACAACAAAAATTGAAATTTTCAATGGATTAAAATGGAAAGTAAAACCGCTAATCTTAGAGGTATAAGAGCAAAAGATGAAAATGAATCCAGGATTATGACCCATTTCCCCAGATTTTCATACTCTGCCCACTGTGTGTGAATGTAAATTAAAAACACCTGCCCTGGATCAAAATTTCTTCAAATCTTCAGGAGAATATTTAGCCATTGAATAAAGTACTGAATCACCACTGAATAGACATATGCTTGCCATGTGGCACAGCAAATATTGATGGATGTTTTCCACAATGACCAAATGTACCAATGGTACTTTGAACAGGTCTGGCAGAACGTATGCCATTCAGGAGGCAGAATGAGTGATATGGCAGCTCACTGAGCCACCCAAATATACTGAAAGAAATCTGCCTCCTCTCATGGCATGCCTGATTGTCACTTTCAACCAGGAACCTTTACAGAAAACAATTAAACACCTATAGTCTCTACCAGAAGATGATGAGTCTAATTTAAAGTATGCCTTCCCAGATCCAAAGCACTCTTAATTTGCCTTTAAACACTCCATCACTCCATACTTAACTAAAATTTTCACTAGAAGCAAACTTCTTTACATAGAACCAGCACATGCCGCAGCAAAGAACACAAGACTTGCTAACTCATCTTCACAACCACAGCAACAAGCACTGTCTGCACAGAACTGTCACCCCATCCAGGGCTTCACATGCCATCATGAATGCAGTGCAGCCAAAAACCACCAACAGCTGTGCACCTGCACAAATTCATTTGGACAACAAGTTGTCATCTGCAGTCAACCTGTACAGAAGCTCTGGAGGTTGCTGCTGGTATTTCAAACCAGATGAAGGGCTTACATTTCCAAGTTTTATATCAACTCCTTAACTTTTGCCCAGGACCTTTCTTTTAAGGCCCCTAGGCGTAATCTGGATTCTGACAGGAAAGTGCTGAATAAAATAGGATATTGCAGAACTGATCTTGTCCCCAGTAATAATATAAACACTTTGCAAGAATTTTGAGATGATGTGTTGTTATAGAGGCTATCAACCTTATCAACAATTGCCTTGCTGGCAGTATCATGAAGTTATCCAACCATGTTCTCTGAATGGTTGATGAAATTAAGTTACATCTGAAGAAATTGTTCTAACCTGGCATTTAAGCTTCGGTTGATCCACAACGGCTTTCAAAAGAAAACCAAAGACAGGTAGTGCTGTTGGCCTGAACACATCATTCACAGGCTTAACAGATGAACTGAGAGCTAAACAGCCTTTGCAATGTAAGCTAATGAGGCCCAAACTAGCTTATGCAAACTTCTAACATATGGCTTTGTATTCACTAAGTGTATGTAATGCAGTTGCAATTCCTGTATTGTTATCTGTGGAATTTGATGTGTGTCCAGAAAACATTCAAAATAATGCTGACCTGTCTAATGTTGCAACATGATAAACAGGTGATCCTGAAACACGAACATTTTCAGAGAACAACATGGGTTTCACTTTTGGTACTAAATATATCATACGCCAAGTACATTACTGAAAGGATGCCTTGAAGAAATGTTTCTCCCCTTAAAGAAAACAGCATTTTCTTTAGACTTCAGAATAGAGTTATCTAGTCATCAGTCTTCACCTAGATAGAGCAAACTAAGAATACCATCACAAACGAGTCAAAGTGCTGCTCTCCTTAGCAGATCAGTACTCCACACTTACACAGATGTGTCAAGTCAGGCGCAGAGAGTACGTAAATCTGCACAATATGACGAGTTCAGAGACAATACTTGAGGGATCCAAACACACTTCTTTCCCTCGGATAATGCTTTACTTCTTTCTGTTGCTAACCTACTTTGTGTTACAAATCTCCTTCATTGAAATTAAAGCAGAACTTGCATCAGAATTATCAAACAAAAATCTGCTTTTTTTTTTTTAATTAGACACTCATATATGCCACATATGGCTCAACTATCATCATTCACAATCCCTGATTTATGTAGATGGTCATGTTTTAACATATGTATGAAAGTTGATGATTGATTCACAAATAGATAAATGCTGCATGTTCAGAAGGAAGTTATGTATGTATCTTTGTAAATGAGATTCCTGTTGCCTTTTCAAACTTCATAAATTATTGGTTATTTCCAGAAAAAAAAGCCAGAAAATTTGTTTAACTAAGTTTGGAAAACTCTAACTCAACTTGAGAGCAACAATGAAACCCCATTACTGCCAAAATCTCACAAAAAAATGAAGTTTTTCATATAGCCCATGATCACAGATAAGAATTAAAACCCTTACAGAGAAAATAAGAACAGTTTGTCACCACACATCATGCACCACATCTAGTTCTTGGGCCAAAATAAACAACACAAGCTAGAGAATCCATGAATATTCTGAAAGGTAAACACTGAGAACATTTACGGCTTTTTTTAAACTCACTTAATTCTGCCTATAATATTCTCCTTCTAATAGTCTTATCCATGAAATCTGGCTGATAGTGGAAAAAAATGTCAACACCCACTGGATTATGCCTTTACTTGTACTGCATTGTACTATGCTTGCCTAAGCTCTAATGCTTATTTTATTGGCTCAGTAGTACTACAGATCTTTTCTGCACATTCGAAGAAACAAATGCATTAATCCTGCAGTCTGCCTTTTTCCCTCCTTAGGATTTTATAACCACCTGCCTCCTAAAATACCTAATGGTATTACCATTTACTTATTTACCTCCAGCACAAAAAGAAAAATCACCAGAAACAGGCTTAAATGAAGCTAGACCCAGTTACAGTCCATTTTCAGTCATCTAAGCAATTGCCTGTTAAAAATCACGGGTTTCCCCAACAAGCAAGAAATGGGCAAGCTGTTATTTTAACTTGAAATTCTACATTACAACAACTTCTAAAATTTTGTCAGTCACACACAAGTAGCAGCACTAAGAGCAACAGCACAGTAGTTTGTGTGCAAGAGAAGAGACAGGCGAAGAATGTGAGCATTCATTAAATCCCATAGTTCCTAAACCAGACAACAGTTCTGCTGACTGGCTGCAGATGTAAACAGCCAGCCAGCCACTTTGAACATACCTTTGTGACATGTAAAGCAAATTAGCAGAGGGAACTAATCTGCAACATTGTTCAGTAGATAGTAACTAGCATACATGACCACTGAGAAGAAAGAAGGCACCTAAAGAAATAACATATAATAAAAAAGCATCCAAAGCTGGCACAGTAAGCAAAATTGAAAGACAGATTAAGCACCATGTCTGCATACTTAAAACTAAATGGGCCAGATAAGGCAAAATGACATTACCAGACTGAGATGCAAAGCAATACAAAATCTGCACAGGACTGCAGAGACATCTGTAGAAGCCACGCCTTTTCCCAAAACACCACAAGATAAAAAGACTTCTTTCAGTATCATGGAAATCAATGATAACAGCTCAGTAACTGCACATCTACCAGAGGCAGCAAGCAACACATCAACAATCAGTCCCAAGGACATGGTCCTGCCTCCTTGGCTTTCACGGAGCTCCAGGTGATGTACAGCCTGAGAGTCTTTTGAGTGACCTTACCCAAGACACAGAACACGCCTCACTTCCAAGGACTTAAGACACTAGTGGTAATAGCCACCAGAGCTTAGAAGCATTCTTAAGAATAAAGTGTTTACTCATTTAGTTCTCTTTACTGATTTTCTAATGCTATTTATCAAATGGAAACAAAAGAAGATGTCCCAGGAGGTGGTGCTGTCCCTTCTGTACAGACAACTGGCTGTGAAAATGGTAAAACTGAACACAACCACTTCTATACACAAAAGGTTCTACTACTGTGGTAGATGCAACTTGAAAACCTTTGACATAGTAACTACATGTGAATCTATAATTTAGAAGAATGTGACCATTTTCATTGTATCTACATACATTTCAAATGCACTTGGAAAAATAATTATTGATTGACACTTTTAATATTGCAGATGGAAAGGATCTTCTAGATAGTGAGCATACCTGACTTTAAAACTCAAGAAAATAAATCACAAAGTTGATGACATCTAAATTGCAATCTTTAATCAGCACATTATTGAACACTTCTACTGTACAAACAGTTTGCAAAGTACCACAGAAATTTGCTAATTTGCTCATCAATTACCTACAAACCAAAGCCCTGTGATCATGAAACCACAGTGGCCTCTACCTACTTCTCAGCAAGAGATTTATTTGCAGCACACAGCAGAAAGCCATCCTATTACCAAAACATTTATCACATACTGTACAGGCCTCTTACTATAATTTAATGAAGTAATCAGTAACAACTGAACATAAAGAAGAATGCACATTTCCTTAGTTTATAATTTTTTTAAAAAAAAAGAAAAAAACAAATTCAACAAGATGAGATTAAACTATTTCATTAGCAGAGAACAGGTTTTATTAAAGAAATGCAGAAGCCTAAATGTCTAAAATTCTCTTTTCATATAAAAGGGAGCTCAAAAATGTCATAGTTCACAGGAAAAAAAAAAATCAGTCAGTCAAAAGCTGAACTCCTCCTGTATTTCAGTTCCACCTATTAGTCTCTCAGAAGGTTGTGGAAATGAAATAAACCAGCTTCATCAGTGGTTTTGTTTTGAAACTAAGTCTTGTCCTTTAAATTCAGAAAAATATCTGCAAAGATACTGAAATCAAGAGCCATGCATTGGATTTTTCAGATATCTTCCAGAACACAGCCCACCAATATGGTCATTCTTCTTCACCTGGGATTCTCCACTCTATGTCTAGGAAAAGGATGTGTTGTCATCCATATTAAAAACTTTTGTCCTGCATTGGTTCATTTTGAAAAAGGTAAATTAAGAGGTAACAGCTGCTAAAAGAAAAGGGGGGGAAAGGGGAGGGAAAATTATGTAAAATTTGGTCATATTTGGATCCTGTAGACTAACATAAATGATTTGTAGGCATGTGTTGGCATCCACTCAGATCTTCAATACAATGCATGTTTTCCATATGCGAATTACACATACTGCAAATTCCAGTCTAAACATTGTACATACTCACCTCCCCTCCTCCTTTTTCTCCTCTAGTTGGAAGTACCACTTCCCTTGTCATGACAAGTATTTTAGTCAAGATATGCTCACAGGATGCACGCATGTGTACACACATATGCACCTGCCTAGCATCCAAGGCCCAGAGACAAGCCTGTTTTGGATGCAGATGGTTAAGAAATCAGAGGAAAGAATTAATCTTCCACAGGTTTAATTCTGGCTATTTAACATCAAAAGTTTTCAAAGGAAAATCCTAGTTACCTGGTAGCTTCTAGATGAGCCAGCCGAGAATGTTACAAAATGTGCTGGAGTTTCTCTTTTGCAATAATTGATCTCAGTCCAAGAGCCGACCTCTCTACACCCAGCACATTAATCTACCTACTAGTCCATCCAGCTGGAGCAGAAGGCTGGGTTCATTTAGTTCAGCTAGGTATTATATCTCTCATTT
The DNA here is from genome assembly GCA_013397795.1 of Orthonyx spaldingii. Lineage (NCBI taxonomy): Eukaryota > Metazoa > Chordata > Aves > Passeriformes > Orthonychidae > Orthonyx > Orthonyx spaldingii. The sequence continues at coordinate 270,101 of VZTJ01002649.1, read as the reverse complement.
CAGGTAAATCAGATCCTGGAGCACACAAGACCAGCTCTGCAGCTCACAAGACTCCCTGAACAGGTGAGGTTTTTTTTTTTATTGCACCAGACACTAACACCATTTCTGCCACCACATCTGGTCTCAGAAAGAGGATGGACAGAAGACCAACAGTGATATGTGGCCACAAAAGTTAGTGCATTACTGACACTAAATGCTGCACTTGCTGGGCCTGCAGTGGTTCCCACCATGGCCGTTCTTTGCTGGCAGCTGCTATCAGAGGATGTCACACCCTCCACACAGGCAGTGGAGAAAGAGACACTCAATGGGCAAAGACGGAAGGAGAAAAGGTATAATTTCTCACATTCATGTAGCTTTTCCTACCCAAGTCAGTCCTCCATGAGGGTCCCCTTGCTCCCTTTCCTTCCTGCCTGCCTGTTGCTGGGGACCCCAGCCTTCCACTCTGTTTCCAGAGTCCAGCAGATGTGACATCGCATGTGAGAAACGCTCTATCTCTGCCCCTCATATACAGAGGAGGAGAAATCTCCAGCTTGTGAGTGAAACCTTTCCTCAGCTGTCCCAGGATAATATGCAGGCAGAAAAAGTGTATCTAAAAAAGGTAGAGGGATGGCTTTATTGTTACATGATTTTTCCATTTTTTCTAGATCCATATACCTGAAAACAATATGCTACAATATGTCACAGACCTAAGCTTGATATAACTCTATTGTGTAGCCTTTAAAGTGAACTCAGTGGAGTTTTTTATTTGCATGAAGAACAGAGTTAATGCTAATTTGTCTCAAGTAGTATGCAGTTCTGAATTTTCTTCCTATGGTCGTAGTCTAGTACTTTTGAAGGAAAATAAAAACTTCATAAACCATAAATACCTGAAAAAAAGTTGAATGAGGCAAAATTGAATTATGAACATCTACTGAGCTTGGAAACACTAATATTTAGTTTGACAAAGGCACATGCGTTCTATATAATACTTGTCTGCTATCCATAATCAATATTCTGTTTCCCTGCACATGAATAATGGTACATTCTTAAAGGCTCAAGAGAAAAATAAACAGCTTTACAGGAACTGGTGAAGGGCCTTGAAGGGAAGCTATATGAGGAGTGGCTGAGGTCACTTGGTTTGTTTGGCCTGGAGGAGACTGAAGGGAGACCTCATTGGGTCCTACAACTTCCTCACAAGCGGAAGAGGAGGGCCAGGCACAGATCTCGTCACTCTCATTACCAATGACAGAACTCAAGGAAATGGTATAAAGATGAGTCAGGGGAGTTTAGATTGGATATCAGGTGGGTGGTCAGGCACTGGAACAGTTTCCCTGTGGAACTGGTCCCAGCACCAACCCCGTCTGAGTTCAAAAGGCACTTGGACAATGCTCTTGGGCACATGGTGTTATTCTTGGGGTGTCCCATGCAGGGCCCAGAGCTGATTCTGATGGGTCCCTTCAAACTCAGCATATTCTGTGATTCTATGGTTCTATAAAGTTCCCAGAATTATTCTGTGTGGGGTGAAAGACGACTGAAAGATTAATATCTCCACTGGAAACTTTTCCTTTAGAGCACTGTGGTCATCTTGAGAAGTACCTTATAAAAAACACATATTTGTTTTTCCTGGCTCACAATAATTTAGCAGTAGTTTTATGTTAAAAAATATTACCGCAGTTCGGGACCTTCATATCCAGCAAGGCTGTCCTTTTATTGTTGTCATCTATGCAATACAAGTCCTGAGTTTCTGTGTAAAACTTGGTCTCTTGAAATTTCTTGATCCACATGATTTCACAGGAACACTTGAATGGATTGTCCACCAATATCCTACAGAAAAAAACGACCAATTTATTTAGAAGGTGGAATGTGTCACATATATAGAAAAAAATGAGGGGCGGGGCAGGGGGGCTTCAGGCATTCAGTTGGGTGAAAATAAAAGTTGAATCCTTTAGTTAGGAGGGTTAAGGAAGGCAGGTGGAACTCTTTCTTTAGAAAGCATAATGCATATACCCTTGGGAAACTCAGTGCAATGTAAACTGCCAAGCTGGTAACAGTTTCCATGTAGGGAATTAAGCTCTGCATGCACTGAGGACTCAGACTAACATAGGCAGGTAAGATTACACAGGGGACTTGGCTACTATTTCCAATCCATCAGTGTAAATCAGGAGCACATGGAGACTGGCCACTCAAGAAGCTCCATTTCATTTCATGAATTGAGATTAGAATTCATCTCTTCTACACCTGAGTCACCACTCAGTTGCCTCAGAAATAGTTTACTGTTGTGGGGTGGTGAATTCTTTATAAAGTCAAACGGTCTTGGATTATACACACACTCTAACAAACTTTAATCATAAAAAAGGATTTTACCCAATCTTTAAAATTCACCTGCTACGACACTCTAGAAAAATCACACAGTAAAACCATAGGCAATGTCATGAAGAAATACTAGCTGAAAAAATGGCCCCGAAAAAGAAATTCATGTGGTACACTGCATGGCATTTAAATCACAGGTTAGCATACTTAACAAATTCTAGTTTTAAGGTTTAATAAAACTACACAACAAAGTAATGCAATTATATGCAAGTTAAATATGAACAGAAACATGTCTACATAAATAGTGACCGGTGGTTTTTTTTTTTTTCTTTTACTCGCATACATGAGATCCAATAAAGTGGGTGAGCAAGTGTGTGTTTAAAGCATTTTATTACCAGGAGAACAATCATTCTTAACAAAGTTTCATGGGCATTTTCCATGTATAGAAGCTCGAGTTTCTTACAGAATCTATGCTCATAAATGCCTCCTGAAGACATGAAGTGCGCAAATTATGAAAAAAAAAAACATCAGAGCCAAAACCTGTTCTCCCAAAAATCTCAAGTTCTTTGAGGAGTAACAGCTGCAGGGATCCTCAAAAGCATCTGAAGGAGCAATCTGCAATCACAGAAGCCATCCGCTGGACTCTAACACCACCAGAGCATGGACAAAAATTGTTTGTGCAAGACATAATATGAACATGATGATTCCTTGGGTCAAAGCCTGACATGCATTTTCAAAACAGTGAGATTTACTTCCATCTTCCATTTCATCCTATAGCTTCCTGGTAAAGAGAAATTTCTCTTGACCAGTTGCTGAGCAGTCTTCTTCCATTGTTTTATTTTGTGCTAAACCCATTTAGGGAGTTAGGCACATAATTGGCAGGATGCTGGAGGCATAATGACCCTCTACACACACCTGTGAGAAAGAAAAAATCTGACCTATGAGAAGCAAATTCCGAGTCTTTATCTTGTTTGCTCTAATTTTACGCTGCAGTTGATTTGTTCTAGAAGAAACCTTTCAAAGCGGCATCTCCTTCGCTGTAATACTTGGTGAATAACCTCCACTACACCTTATCCTAAACTTCTCATCCCTTTACGTTTTGATTTGCAAGAGTACTAATAGGACAAAAATACTTGTCAGATTTAGGGGAAGTTCCTCAGAAGATATTTATGGCAACATACATATCTCAGATTCACCTATCAACACTCTTCCTTTTCTCCTGTTTCTGTTCTTCCAGCTATATACTAACCACTTATCAACAGAATTGTTCCACTATGCTGATTTTATCACTGTTTGTCTTCCTTTCAGGCTCTGCTTTTATCCCTCCGCTTTCCCTCATTTCCCCGACATCTGTTTATCTCACTTCATCACAACATCTGTTTGCATAACCTCACTTTGTCTACTCCTGCACTCCCTCTCGCAAGCCCACAACACTCTACATCAATTTTGTATGCCCTTTTTCTCTCAGCTTGTACTTCATCATGTATTGCCTCCATACCTCAAATACTACTCTGTTTAGCCTTCACATTATCCATTTTTCCCATGTCTGGCTCACTCCCACTACCCTTCCCCTGCTTCTTCATGCAGAAGCAACAGAACAACAAAGGGCTTGCAGCAATGGGAGAGCTTTGCAACTAGCTAGTCTGTTCCGTAGAGAGCTCAGTGACTTTCAAGTTATGAAAGAAAATTCCAGTGAGCAGAGTTCCCTGAGCCATAAAGAAAATAATTATACCAACTTAATTATCAACAAAATATACCTAAGGGACATAACCTCGTTTTGTGGCACTGAGATTTGCTCATTTCACTTCCCACATGCTGAAGGTCACCAGAAGAGGATTGCAAGTCTGGTGCTTCATACTTGGATTGGCACTTTGGACAACTTCTAACTCTGCTCTGAGATCCAGGAGAGAAACCTCCCTCTCCTCTGCTGCCCCAGCTCTCCCAAAACTCCTGCAGGTTCTCTGCACATTAGCAGAGAATGCACAGGATGACTAAAATTTTGGAACATATACCAATAAGAAAATCCATCTGATGTAACAGAGAATAAAAGTGTTAATATTGAAATAATCAATAAATAAATGTTTACCTCTGCTTTCATTGCTAAATGATTATATAAAGCACAGTGCAACTCAGAAATTTGAGAAAATGAAAATATTCTTTAATAGCCAGCCACAAGCATACAAGCTGTGTAGCCACTATAAGAATATGAGAGACAATCTTTGTATGAAGATCTCCGGAAGACTGTGTTTTCACTAGTTCAAATATTTAGTATAAACACCAGTAGTTTTGTGTGAAACAATCTCACAAAATATCTTAAAGTTGAAGGACGAAACTATTTTGACCTCTACATTATTTTAGAATATATACCTAACCTTCTTGAAGCCCTGGAAGGAGAATTTCTCTGCTTTTAAGTGTCCAGCATTGATGCTTTCTTTGGACCACAATTTCACTCTTAATTCCTCATGGACCTCTACCTTAAACAGAACAAACTCAGAAGTGTTATTCTTCCATTCCAGCCAAAAATAAACTTATATTTTAAGAAATGACAACTTACAGATCAGACAAACCCAGATGGCGAAAAGGCTTCTTGGACAAACTTGAGAGCTTGTTTCTGGATAAATTGCTATGGCAAAACAGAAAGATTGCATTCATTAGAATTGCTTCTTCTTACACTAAAAATACAGTTTACATCTCTTGAAAACGCAATGAAGAATTTGAACCAGCTCTAAAAGTCCTTTGACTTTATTTGTAAAAGGATAGTGTTCAGTCTTACTTTATGGTTTGAAGGGTTTCAAGGGTTTGAATACAGTCTAACATCAAATACATTCAAAATCAAACTTAATAGGGATCAATATTTTCACTTTTAGCACTTTGTAAATTGCAGAAAAGCAGCGGATTTAACTGTGTTTCAAAAGTATTTTGTAAAGTCCAGGTGTTAATTATATGCTCAATTTATTCATGTGAAATGGGTGTATCCCTTTCTTTGATGCTGCACCAAACTCTCTATTCATATAAGCCCTCCTCACATGCTAGCACACATCCACATCAGAGCTTTTTAGTTGTTCTTTTCAAATTGTATGTACAATATGCACCCACACGGAAGATCAAAAGGAAAACTGTAAAATGCTTGTATTGGGCTTTTTTTATGTCAATTAAGCATTTACGGTTTCCAGTGGTGATTAAGTGAAAGGTCCTCTCCCATTTGGCAGAGCAAAGAAATGTTGATCTGAACCAGAAATACTCTTCCTCTCATAGGCTTACAAAATTGCTTTCTCCACCCCAATGCAAAATAATGTTGTTTTCTTACAGTCTTATCAGTCTACCAATTAAAGATAGTGAGAGCAGTAAAATGTTTAACTGCCAGCAGTAAAGTGCAAATCAGTGTTATGAGCCAAAATATCATGAGTTTTATGTGGTATTATAGAGGTGCCATAGGGATTCCACACTTAAAGTTGCATTGCATTTAAAACCAGGGATTAAATATATATTTTTTTTTAATCTGACTGAAGAACACAGTGTTTACATCCCAACTTTCAGTCATTGATCTCTGACTACAAGGTTATTTTCACAGAAATTACAAGTTGGACGTTCTACAAATGTTTAGAACAGAATCAAGGAGATTATATTTATATTTTATCACTGATTCCTTCTGGCAAACAACAGCCTGAAGTTTACAAACTGACTGATCCTTATGTGTGAGAGCAAAACATAGAAGCTACTATTTCATTAGTCAGGTGAACTGCACAGACCTACAGTAGATGCTGGTGGAAATGTCTCATGGACCCTGATCGGGTAAATCAACACTAAAGCACAATTTGCATATAGAACAGAAGTTGTGTTTAAGCAAAAATTGTCACTATGGTTTTTCTCTAGTATGCATATGCTCTGTGTTGGAAGGTTGAATAAAAGAAGCTGGATCCTCATATTGACTTGGGTTTTTGCCTCCAGCATGGATCCACATCAAACCCTCCATAGGCAACTCTTCACTCACCACGCAGAAGAACCTCTCCTGTTCCCACACAGACAAGCAGCACATGTGCAGGCCCCTGAGGTATTGCCAAACTAGGCACGCACCTGCCTCTCTTACCTGCAGAGCAAATAAATCCTACCTTTCCCAAAAGACAACCAGATATACAGTGGGCTTTACTTGCACACCACTGCTATAAATTTATCATCTTCAGCAATACTTTGACAGTAAAATTAATTTTTCAATATATTTTTCATAGAGTTAGCACTTTTTATTGACTACAGAGAAGCTTACCGCAGTCTCCTTAATTCAGGCTAAGTGAAAAAAATCACTGCCAGGTTTATTTTGAAGTAGTTAACAATCACACTTCCACTTTCATGGGAAGAGAATATGAATGAATTCCCCAATTCAACTACACATAAAAAGACACAAAAGCAGCACAAAGAAAATCCATCTGAGGTTCTAAAGAGTTTTTGCTTTTAGAAAAAAAAAGGTTCAAGAGTACAGAGCCTGGCCCCAAAGCTAAACTTAAGCAGAGGACCCAAATTCAGTCAAAAGCATGCCTGTATTTTACATGAAAATATGAAGCTCACTTTAAACTTGCTAGCCCTAATTCAGCTAGAAGCACACCAGTGGCAATATGAGTAGAACACAACCAGACTGAGAAACTTCATAAAGATTTACAGAGTTAGCAACACGGGCACAGTTCTATCACCTATAGCGCTTATGAAAACAGGAGGCAAGAAAGAAGAGGAAGGAACAGATCTAAGGAGAACTGGGGGAAAGAGATGAAGAAATGGCCATTTTGCTACACTCAGTCTCCCTCCACAGGCAACAGCCTGCTCTGCCTATGGCTGGAACCAGCCCTGTGTGCAAACAAGGAGAAATCTGCAGCAATGTTGGTCTCAAATAGCTTCCTTTGGCTGCCTTACCTAAACCTGAACAGTGTAGTTACAAACACATTTTAATACCTGGAGCTGTATATATACACTACACTCACAAGCTATGATTCAGCAACGCACTTAGATGCAGTCTGGCACATAACAACAACTATTCTTTAAAATTTTTGTAAACAGGCACTTGCTGTGAAATGTTTTCGCATTTAAAGGCACTGACAATATACCATGCATGTGTATTACACAGGTCCATTAAATTACTGTTAGCAGCAGATAAGCTGACAAACTACTAAAATGAGACTGTTGGCTAACTTGAGTCTACTGGCAGTGAAAACACCAGAATTAGATGAGCAAGGCTATTAATTACACTTTAATAGAATCTATTAGGACATTTATTTTCCTGATGTTTATGTTATTACTCAATCTTATGACAGATAACTTTAGAAAGATAACTAGGCTACATAAGCTTTCCCAAGAAAATAAGGAAATGACAAAAAAGGGCTTAAGAAAAATGTGCGTTAATAAGTTTCTTTTAAACTGATGCTCTTGTATGATTCATAAAATAAATACCACTTTCACATAATGTAGCTCATTAACTACATCAAAAGATTTTTCATAGAACAAAAAAGAAAGCTGTAATACTATCATAGCAAAATTAATGCTTATACAGTTACATCAATTTTCAGAAATATGTTTTTTGTTTTCTTTATGGGATAGTAAAAAATTTGTTTTGAAATAAGATGTAAGACTTCTCAAAGAGCTGTGCTCATAGACTACTCTTGCAAAATGAAATCATTTTAGCTCTTAACAGTTTTCACTGTCCCAACCACAACAGGAGCTATACTTCCTTCAGAGGCAGTCAACAGGATTTTTATTGCTGATGACAACAAGCCATGATTCACTGGGGCTTTCAGAAACATTTTAGTGTGCATAATGACTTGCCAAAGAAAACAAACAAATGCATTTTGCCGGGATAACAGATCAGCCTTGGTAAAAAATACCTCCATACTTACTGCTTTGTCCTGCGCATTTAGAGCAGCTGGTGCCACTTAATATTTTCCATCTTATCTGGGCTTATCCTGTGTCTGCTAACATTACTAAATCCCCACCAAAAGAAAACACAGTATAAGACTGGATAAGCTCCTGGTTCATAATGTAAGTATTCTGCATCAAGAATTCATCTACATCAACCGAACAGATGTCAAGTCAGTCTAATTTGTTTCTAACAAGGAGCTCCATGAGTTACAGCTCTAGCAAAGTCTGTGTACCAGCAGATATGTGTTCCCCGTTTGACCGCATGCTTCAGTTGAAGCTCTTCCTGTGGCTGAAACATTTTAAAGGCATCTTATCCAAGTGGGTTCTGTAAAGCCTAGCAGCTCACATATGTACCGTGATACTTTTCCCTTAAGCAGTAACTTCAACAGGGTCTCTCTATTCTGGTCAATGGTCAGTTTTTTGAAAATTTGCTTACCTGTATCAATTTTGGTTAGAAGCAACCACTGATACACACTTGGTGATTGCATGCAACCCATTTTCCTAAGGCAACTGGCAAAAAAGCTTCTCAAGAGGATCCTACCAGTTGTCGTGTCTTCTGTGGTGTCCACTTGCCCAGAGAGCTGGGAATGTCTTCCAAAATTCTATTAACTTTGTTCCAAGCTAAACTCATTATTTTTCACACTGTACTCATGGTCATGGAGAGAACTGATTACTTTCCTCATTAAAATTACTCTTCTTTTAAAGATAACATGAGTGCAGAATACAGAATCATAGAATAATTTGAGTTGGAAGGGACTTTTAAAGGTGATCTAATTCCAACTCCCCTGCCGTGGGCAGGGATATGTTCAGCCAGACCAGCTTGCTCAGAGCCCTGTCCAACCTGACCCTGAATGCTTCCAGGGCTGGGACATCCACCACATCTCTGGGCATCCTGTGTCAGTGTTTCACCACCCTTACTGTATAAAACGTCTTCCATATAGCTAATCTAAATCAACCCTCTTTGATTTTCAAATCATTATTCTTTGTCCTATTGCAATGATGTATGTTCCTTTTCAATCTTCTTTTTATTGCACTGAACATACTCAGGCTCTGAGTTGCCTTATATTATTTGCTTTACAAGTTGCTTATGGCTCCATTGTCTTCTCCGTAGCATCTTTCAAGATCAGTAGATTTAGTGTCCTAATCTATATACAGTATTCCAACAGATTCTCTCACAGCAGTTAAGGTAATGGGGAAAAGATGTAAAAACATAACACAAAATTCCTTTTGATCCCAGACCTGAATTTGCTTTGTTCCGCCTCATTGCACAGAAAGACAATCTCACTTCTCTCCCAGCACAGTCACTAAATCTTTCTCTGCAAATATGCCCCTCAAACAGTATGTTCTTACTGCATATTTCCACAGCCCGTGCACATACACTTCACTTTATGGAGTTTCATAGTTTACAACCATAATTCACAGAGCAACTGTTACACAGGCAAATACTTGAATTTACTCTGGAAGATACTTCCCTTACATTACCAACTGAATACAGTAAAAGCTCTTTATTTATGACTACATGAAGAAATATAAGTTTCACAGGCTCACAAGATCTGGTTCACAGTCCTCTGGTGACTATTCTACATCAAGGATAGCAATTATTGTCTAGGAAGAAACAGACATTCATGTCCACTTGCTTACACAAATTAATTGCTGTTCTTTGGAAAACACGGGTCAGAAAGTGATTCTATCTCATGAGCAAAGCAATCAAATCAACCCCATGTTCTGTTCAACAGTTTTTTTCCTTTTACAAGGAAATATCTTACAAAGCTAAGGTTTGACATTATGTCTTCCCAATATCACCAGGATAAAAGCAAAGGGTGAGGTTAAATACTAATATATGTTAGTGTTCTTCTATTGAAGATGTATAGCACACACTTGGAACATTTGGCTAAAACAGGGTACTTTCTGAGGAACTGAGCCACTCACATGATCTCAGTGTTTTATAGGACTAGATCCACAGTGTCCCATCTATATACAAAGTGAGATACTCTATGTCTGTTCCACTAGAAGGCACAAAAGCTCTATTAGAAAGTATTTGCTCAGTTCGACCTTTGCTAAATCAAAAGCATAACAAATCTAAGAAAACACAGTCAAATAGCTGCACAGGTACAAATTCTGCTTCCTGAAGGTCATGAACTACAAATCACATTTGGGTGCGAAAGTAATATCATTCCTATATTCTGCTCTGGGTGCATTAGTTCTGATCTTGAGTGACCTTTCAGAGTGAATCAGGACTTGTTCACGGTTGCATCACAGTCTCTGGGCACATATACTGGCCAAATCATATTAGATGTGCTCCATGCATGCACCTCCTGCACTGCAGCTGCTAAAATATGTTCAGCTCATCAAATCAGACCAGAGCTAGACAAATCTCTGTCACTGAGTGTCATGCACAAGGTGGACATCATACCCTCAAGAGAGGCACTCTTTGTGCTACATTACTTATCACAAAATACACAGCCTAAGTAGAGTGTTAGAGACAGGATAATGAACTGGATGGTCTTTTCACACATTATGTTTTTGTGGTCCGCCAGTTCCTTACCATATATATCTTATTTAAGGGCAATTAATGATAGAAGACAATTCTAAGTCTGTCTTGTTAAAATATTTTTTAATTAAGGAAATGGTAAGAGATAGAAGTAAATTAACAATAAATAAATTAACACATGTTGGGCAGTTTTGACTCAGAAGACAGATTCTATTCTTACTCACATGTATTGTAGGTTCACATTTTTCACAAATGCGTGACGGGACACAAATTTTAAGCCTGAATCCACCACAGTTCTGGGAAAATAAACAAAATTGTTAGAATGTTTCATTGAAAATATACTGGAAAGTGTAATGATAATAATTATTAAAATAAGAGTTTGGATGAAATCTCTAGCTCAACTGCAAGATTTACAGCTTTCCTCGGTAACACAAAATTAGGCACACAATACACAAAATACAGTTTGATAAAGTCTACACATGTTTCTATAAAAGAAAAAAACCAGCTTTATAAAATGTATCCCATACTCACAGATTTTTAAGTCCAACATAAAATCCAACCTCATTGTCATTGATACTCTCTAATTTTCGCTGGTTTGCGATGTAACTGTTGAAAAAGCAAAACATAAAGAAGTATGTAAGTGGATCCTTCCATGTCTGAGACTGTTCAGAGATCATGCACTGATGTATGAAAGTCAGTAACGATTGCTGACCTACTGCAATTAGTTCTAAGTCCTAATTAGACCAGATGCAGAGCAAAAGTGCTCCTTAAAATCTTCCTCATCATTTAAATGGTACTTTGTGGGACAATGGAGCAGTTCAGTTTTACACAGAGGAAATGAAGAAAGCAAATCAACCTGAAGGCCAAATAAAGCTGCATTATAATGTCACCATTCTCCAAGACACATGTCCTTACCTCATGGATTTAACAATAACAAAGGGGACAAGTTTAAAGGTAGTACTGGAGTTATCCCCACTTACAATGAGGGACAATCAGACTTTCCTAGCCTTTTCTTTCATGTTGTTAACCTAATCACTTCTTACACTTATTTTTTTCCCTGACACAAAGTAATTTCAGTTCTTTTTACATGCTGTGGCAAAAAGTGAGAAAAGAGAGGTTGTACTTCATGATGTTATATACACAAGCAGAAATTAAGAGAAGAGAAGCTGCTGTATTATACCAAAATTCTGAGTCCACTCACATATCATTAATACCTGCCTAAAAGGATGCGGGCATGCAAGACAGTCCCTTGTATTATCACCATGTAAGATCTATTAATACCCACTGACATCCTCCAGACTAGAAATTAAAATGTTCATAGCAAGTGTATAATTACTTCTTCTGCAGGAAGAAAAGGTTTCATACTGCAAATCATACAGTCAAGAAATCAGTGGAAACTGAAATTTTTCTGACATTATGGGCAGAAAAGTATGTCTGATTTAAGGGATGCTTGCTAAGGAGTCCACACATTTCAAAAGATAAGCCCCATCCCAGAAAAACTCAAACAGAGATTGACATATGTTTTCAAAAGCATCACAAACTAACCAAAGATGCAGGCTCTCCTAAAATGAATGAGTCTTTCCTCGCTAGAAGAAAGCTTTTCTTCATTCTAAGCATTTTTTAGAATTTATTTAAAAGGAATTCTGATGAATTAGTAAGAAGGTATATTGCTCTTCCAAAGGCAATCCATGTACCTCAGCTGATTGTGTTAAGAGGATATTCACTGTGTTTCTAAATCCCAACAGAAGCCTGAGAATCCCATAAATTGGGTTGGGCCCCACTCCAAAGCTACAGTGCTGACTTGAGCTATGTTCTCGCCATGCACCAAGAAAAGCAAAATGTTTCCCCTAATGGCATCCATTGTCCCTTGGGAAAAAGAAGGGCAGTGAAAAGACAATGCGTGATACTAGATGGGACACATTACTACAGCATCATATGACATCGACTCCTCTGCAAGACTTTTCAGAATTAACACAGTGTACCCATTAGACTATAAGAGTCCTTTGTATTTTGTGTTTCCTTTCTTGAATTTTTAAGACAGCCTGATTTACTGTCTCAGCATTTACTAACCTATTTTGTTTGGTTTTGTGGGTTTTGTTTGGTTTTCTGCGGCAAAGTTTACATACTTTGACAAGTAAAAGTGATGAAATAGGATATAAAAATCTATCAGTTCTTTCATCTAAGAGTCCTGCATACATAGTTCCTATGTGATCATACTTCCTCTAAACATGCCCTGAAGAAGTCATTCTTTAGTTAATTATCATCTTCTCTGTCACTTGGACCTCATAATGCTAAAATAAAGTTATGTAAGAGGTTTCAGAGACACCTTCCTCATCCTGTTCTCCATTATCAAACAACAGGAATCCTGTCAAGGTCAGATAGAGATAGGGAAATCATATAAGAGCATGAACTGAGAAAAATGGACAGTGAAACACAACATGTGAAGAGACTCAAATTTAAAGAAAAGAAACAGAATAACCAGTTGTACTAGGTAAAGATTAAGCCATTAAAAAAAAAAAACCAAACCCTGACAAACACTGCCAAAATGCAGATCCATCACTTAAACATACATATCACCCATCCAAATCTGACATTGTAATTTTAGTCACACAAACATTTAACCAGAACCACTCACTACAAGAAGCTCCAGAACTTGACATAACTTGTAGTGTTGCACAAAAATTCACTAATGTATTACAACCCGTGTTAAGCGTCAGTGTAAAATAGTTCAGCTCTGCTGAAACCAATGCAGCTACCACAATTTACATAAGACAAAAGTCTTAGTATGAGCACACAATCTATATAAAAAGATTGCTATCGGTCCATCAGGGAATAGACCAAACAGATTATATTTGGGAGGTAGTAGCATGAGTTTATGGTATCTTCTTTCCTTCTCTGTTGCATTCCTTAGAAGCAGCCCTAGGTGGGGGAGAGCAGGGCATTCGTTATTCTGAGCTGGTACTAGTTTCTTTAAGATGAATGATTTATAATTCCAGTTTCTAGCTGAAAGAACCAAAAGAAACCATTGCTTTTCCAAAACCATACTGCTTGGGACCCAGAAGAATTTTTGTCTACGTGCAACTAACTCAACAACTGCTCTGCAACACACTTGTAAAAACACTCTCAGTACATTTCCACGCAGTTGGAAATCCTTGAAGAAAGAGTGGACAGACATAATTTACCATAAGCAGGTCTTGTCCTCTTACATTTCCTTACTCGCTTAACAAGTCTGTTTCAAGTTAAGCCTTTGCAGCTATGCCATAGCAATGAGAAAGAAAAGAGTAGAATGATGTAGTCATACCCTATAAGGGGATGTTGCTCTGCTGTTTAATTTAGAGGAAGAGCTGAAATAAAACCTCTCCCTAACTGAAGCCTATTTTTACCATCTTCACAACTACTCTACCTTAATGTTACTTATCATCAAACATTAATACTCTAAAAGCTTTGACTTGCAGTGGGCGACACTGAGAAATGTAATTTGCCTGCCTGCCCTTAAGAATATCCACCCTGTTCTTTAACTGAACATTTTTACTGTAGCACAAAAGAAAAACATACTGACTCATGCCTGGCTGAAGTCACGTGAAGAACTTGAAAGCTCCCACTGCACACCACAGCAGAGTGTAGCACTGCCAGAACCTGGCTGGATACCACCAGACAGATCACACGTATCAGTTCACAAATACTGACTGCTGCCTCTGAATCAAACCCACAGCTGCCTACAAAGCTATTCACTTGATTATACTATAGCATTCTGCCTCTCCTTCAACAAATAATCAGTAAACAATAATTGCCTTCAGACCTTTAATTTAATCTCCCCGTTGTAAACTACTGATTAATTCTAATAAAGGCATTCAAAATCATGCACCTAGGCTGCACATTGCAACCTACAATAGCATGCTCATCTTGCCACGCTTCAGCAGCTACTGAATAGTGTTACACACTCACACTTCACCACTGCTACAACATTTTGGAAACAATAGTTTAAAATCCTAACCTATAAGAGTCAATTCCTCCAAAAAAATATCTCCTATAAGAGGGTGGTCTTCACTTATGCTCATTACAAAAGTGAAAGGCTACAGATTATCAGTGAAACAACCTCTGAACTGCAAGAGCATGAAGAGAAAGTGGGTTCTGATCTTTAAAGCCATCTAGGTTACTTTGATCCTTAGTAATTTGAAAAAGGAAATTAATCCAAACTTTCAAATCTTTTCCTTAACCTGAATAAAAATGGCCATCAGAAATATGCCTTCCTAACTTAACTTACTCTATTTCCTCCTGCTTAATGTATGTTAAGGTATACTACTCCATTTGGAGCTATAAGGACATACCGGGAAAAAAAATTGCACATGTTGGTCTTAACAACATAGATGCAAGCAAATAACACTGTAGTGCAGCTCCAGAAGCATTTCTGTTGCCAGAAAACTCCCTTTATGAAAAACATATTTTCTTAACACTCCAAAAAATAAATCAATTACATGTCTCGGTCTAGTTCATACAGCTGGGAAAAAAAAGTTGTTAAAATTTATAAACACTCACTGGTGAAATGTTTCTGAACTTTGGGAAAACTTTATACTCCAAGTTATTTTTTCACTAAGTTTTTAGGGGACAAAGGCAGCACACTTCAGTCACTGAACTGTCAGTAGATGAACTACCATTTAATGACAGGTCACATACATCCCTAGCCTACACTACTGTGACAGCTGTATATTAACACTGACGATTAAACATTGCAAACTTCCCTAGTGCCACATCTTCTTACAAACTCAAGCATCATACCAAGTTCATCAAAAGGTAGACTAAAACTTACATGCATTTTCAACAAATGTGGGCTGATTCATTGTTATGCATTAACACCACATAAACTTTGTAAACTTGATACAATACTTGATGAAAACTGGCATATTCAAATGGGTTTCATTTGTAGCCCCTCTGAAACCAAGTTTAAAATAATGCTGAAGTGGTGCAAACTCACACAGTTGGAAAAAAAAGCACAGAGCTACACAATGTTGAATATTGAGAATGTAAAGTTTCAGACAGATGTAGACATCAATGGTATAATCTCTGCTCAATTAAGGAATCTTTCTACAAAGGACCAATCTTCTTCTAGGAAGGAAACTCCTAACTAGCAATGAGCGCAATATAGACACCTAAAACCAACAAGTTGATACAGATATACAAGCTTACTCCATTTATTTTATTCTAGTTTGCTTTCTCCATCTGGTACCATAAGTGCAAGATTTCACAAGGATGAGTTCAGGAAACAGAACTTCTACTGCTAAAAGAGCATGCCGTAAATCAGGAAAGATGCAGTGTGTCCAGACAATCCATGGCGGACTTACCTAGCATTCAGCAATTTTACCAGTGCTTGACTCCTTCCTTGGCTGCCTGGTGTCTCCTGACAAATTATGAGCAAGTGCTGCAGTGGGGTTTTTTTTGTTGTTGTTTGTTTTGGTTTATTTTGTTTTGTTTTTTAAACTGTGAATCACCCTGTATTTCACAAAGAGTGAAAAACTGGTTGCCACTATCACAGGTTCCCTAAGGGTTTTTTCCTCACATTTAGAGTATTTAACCACAAGTCACAGAAGACCATAGGAAATAACTTTCCACGTGCCAGTACAGCACCTCTGGAGACAAATTAGCTCTGGGATCTTTCTTTACAGACACAGGCATGCCCATTTTTTGAGCAAATCCTGCGCTATACACATCCACTCAGTGTACACGCTACACACTCAGGTAACGTGTTGTTCAGAACAATCTGGAACTCAGCATCTCACAGGCAAGGTCAGAGATCAGTTAATTTCAAGAATTCCCTGTTCTTGATGTATGGCTGTGTCAACGGCCAGGAGGCAACAGAGCCCAGACATTCCGCTACATGACAATATATTATTATCCAATTAGTAGCACATAGTTGCCATTGCAAATTGATTCTTCAAAGCCATCATCCTGAACAATTAGTGCCAACCCACCAGTTTAAAGCAGAAGAAAATGGGAATTCAGTGGAGATACCAATCTTGATTTGGCACTGCAGGAGCAGATCCATGCTCTTGCTTACAACTACAACTGCATGGAAAATGGAAAGTCCAAGGTTTGCCAGGCAACCTTAGCTCCCACTTAACAGCATGAAGGCGAAAGTAAAAATAAATGAATATGCCTGGAATGGAAAGTTTAAAGAAAGTTACTGTAAGGCAGGGAAAATGAAATCTAACACGCTGTTGAGTCTTACTTATCTTTCTGGTTTGGCTTCAAGGTATTTGTTTTATTCTTTTCAGATAGCAGACTACCAAATCAAGCAAACTCTCAAGACCTTTCATCCAACTTTCCAGATTTAAGATTTATGATCTTGATGAGCTCCACTTTCAGAACTACTTTCCCCCAAATGCATTCAGAGCTTATTTAAGTATTTTCTCCATTTAGAGATCTGTCCTCCCCTTTGAGATCCCCAAGTCTGTACATTTGGTATTGCATCAAGACATCGATTTTTGATGTTTTTCCAGGAACACATGACAGCTATAGACTAGTTTTTCCTTAGCAAAGATATTTTGGAAATACTGATATTCCTTCTTATTGTCAGAAGGAAGTATCAGCTGGATTTATTCTAAAAGATATATCCTAATCTCTGACCTTATACTTATCTTCAAAATACGTTTTTGTCCCCTGTGTACGAAATAATCTATGCAGACTGCTAGGAAGAGGCTTAAACTCTTGTGTAGACCCTTTATAATACATATGCTAAAAATCATACAGTAAATTAACATACAAAAGAAGAGTAGCGAATATGGCTTTCCATTATTTCTCAACAGAAAGAAGTCATAAGACTAATCTTTATCATTATTGTTGTTGTTGATGATGTTATTATTTTCTTGCAAGGACAAAAGAGTATCTCAAAGAAATGAATAAATACAATTATATGTGACATTTCTTTCTCCTGCAGAACCACCTAATCTTCAAAAGGTGGTAATGCAAATACTCTTTTCAGGACTTGCGTACACCACCTCTATGGCTGTTCACTGGCCTTGATGCAAATGAGAATGGAAAAACATCCGTTCCACGAGAGTACAGTAAGATTTCACATAACTATCCTTTATATGCATCTTTTCAAGTCCCTCAGTGAATCAAAACATTAAAGCTTCTTGGTTGCTGTCAAAACCTTGGAATTCTTTTCCTTTCAGGTGCCCATACTCAGGCAGTGACTTTCGGAAAGAGATGTCTTAGGTAGCTGCACATCCTTCAGAGGTAGATAGCACTTCTGACATAAATTAGTATCCCTCACAACAGTTTTTTCCTGCCGCTGGGTTCTGACATGTTCAGTATTCCTTGACTCTTTCACTCAACGTAAGAAATACCTCCAGAAATCTCCTTTGAAGTCAGTCTTCTCCCACATATACAATTCCCACTGTTTGACATTAATATTTGGCTTTACTCAGTTTAATATTACTGGCTCTTAGAATATCAAATACACCAATCAATCTGCTCTGGATCATTGGATCATCAAGACATATATCTGCACCTGCTGCCCTGACCACTGTCTCATTCACTGCATGCAGTGCACCTCATGCCAGATACAGACCAAAAGGCAGTACTTCCAAAAGATGGAGCCAAGCTACAAGACTTAAAGCCATCTATTCAGGAAAAACCATCTATATTCTGTTAATACATTAAATTTGCTGAACAATTTGGCTCCTGACATCTCAAACAATATTCCCCTTTCTATAAGCAGCAAAAAGTTTCTTCTGTTTTTATTCAAGTCTTGAGAGACTACATGTGGTCATAACCTCTACCCCATTTCTGTGCAATTATTACATAGAGAACCCAACTGGTTTTTCCATTCTGTAAATGATACCATCTGCTGCCATCATTCACTGTTGGTTTCCTAGACTCCTTTCCAAGACCTGTGAAACATCTTCTCTAGCCCTGATCACAGTCCTGTGTCTTCTCCGAGACATTCTTGTCTTTTAATTAAAAGCATACATGAATAGAACTTCGCATTACGTTAGTGAAACATTCCAAAAGAGTTATGAGTTGTCCTTTTGACTTTCCGTGATACTGACTCTCTTGACGTTTACCTCGCTCTTTCTAGCACCAGAACAGGTTGCCACCTTCTGTACCTCACCAACCTTACCACTTAAATTTAGCCAATGCTTTTTCAGGGAGTATTTCAACATCATTTGTATTACCTTTCAGAGGCATTCTTCACTATTTCACACTTATGTGCTCTTCACAGTTTCCTATTTCATTTTATCACATTTATTTACATTACTGTTAGTCCACTTCTCATTTTAGTTGGCCAATCTTTCAAATTCATATATTCTTCCAGTAGCATTATTCCACTTGAGGAATCCTGTTCTTCATTTAATGTAAGTAGTTTCCTACTTGCACTGCATATATTAGCACAATGATGTGTTTATTACACTTTCTGCACAATTGTCAGAATTTAGAATATTTCTAATACTCCTGCTGACTGACACATTGCTGCTACTGTTTTCGTAACTTTTCACGTTCCTGCACTAGGCCAGTTTGATGTTGAGTAAATTCTCTGTCACAATGGTACACCCACACAATCATCCTGTGTCTCTCTTTCAGTTTTCTCTTCGCATTTCTGCTTGTTCTGCTATGTGACATATGCAATGCTCCTTCTGGACTGTGATCAGCTTGTATTTAAAGCCTGCTCATGGATGTATTTGTTGTCATACCTTAAAAGTATAAGGAAAATACACTCTTTTATAAGCATTAATTTTCCATTTGAATAGCTTCAAATCTTACCTTCAAATGAAACTCTTCCCCTGCATGTACCTGTTTCACAAGGTGGCATCTTTTGCTACAGTCTTCAACTTTCTTCACTACTTCTGCAAAGCTGCCTTTTCCTCACCACCACTACTTTCACAGCATTCTTCATTTACTTTACAGCTTTTGTCCCTGCCACTGCTTACGAGGAAAGCAGTCCTTCTCTCATCCTCCAGCCTGTTTCGGCTTATGGTTCTCATGACTGTAACCCAGTACCAGACACACCTTTCAGCACTACCTTCATCCTACACACCCTCTGCAGCATTATCTGTGTCCCAAGACATACATGGTCATGGTGAAGTGTTCACCTGCAAATATAAGATCAATCAGTATTTTGATGATACCTCCAACTGTTGGGACTCTCAACTCCTAAACCTGTCATTTTAGACACTCAATGTGAAGAGCAACACTGCTACAAGTTAAACTGTCCATTAAAAGTCATGAGAACATGCAGAAGTGCTCTAAAACAGGCAAAAACCCTGCATACAACCAAACCATGCAAACAGAAGGAACAACTGCCCTGTCTCAATGCAGACAGGAATGCCACGAACAGTCGGAAGAAATGTTCAGAGCAGGAAAGAGAGTCTTTCTTCCACTCATACCAAACTCTAAAGCAAGCGGTACCTATTTTGCACCTGTGCTGCCTTCGTATCCCCTAAATGACATAGGCTTCAGGCAACAAGACAGTCACAGCATACAAACACGATCCAGGATTTGCAGTGATGTCTAGAGCAATTGTAGTAATCCAGCATTAATATTTTTTTATTTAGGTGCCTTGATTTGTGCAAATTCAAAATGTTTGTAATCTGTTGTAATTTTGTTATATTTGTAAATAATGGCAAAAGCACCATGAGCCAGTCAAGGGAGGGGATTGGTCGCACCTTGAATATTGTGTGCAGTTTTGGGCACCACAGTACAAGAAATATATTAAACTATTATAGACCATCCAAAGGACAGCAACAAATATGGTGAAACGCCTTGAGGTGAAGCCATATGAGGAGCGAGTGAGGTCACTTGGTCTGTTCAGCCTGCAGATGAGGAGAGTGAGGACAGACCTCATCACAGTCTGACTTTCTCATAAGGGGAAAGGGAGGGGCAGGCACTGATCTCTCCTCTGTGGTGCCCAGTGACAGGACCTGAGGGAGTGGCCTCAATCTGTGTCAGGGAGGTTTAGGTTGGATATTAGGAAAAGGTTTTTCCCCCTGTCACGCCAGCAATAGAAGGAGATTCTGCACCCACGTGTCTTGACGGGATTAATGTGCGCTGCGCACCAGTGTCAACCAAGGCCTCATATTTTTGTGGTTCTGATGTGCCAGGCCAACAAATCCACACAGTCCAAAAAACACGGTTGTCCCTAGCATCTACCTGGCTAGAGGCAGGGCCTCTCTAAGGCTGGTTATCCTTCCTTTCCTGGGCAGAAGCTGCTTCCTTTCTAGTGGAATTTTTCCTCTTGAGTCTTGCCCTCCTTCAATTCACACACTCGTTCTGCTAGGACATAGGTGGGTCTCCCCAAGGGTGGTTGGGCACTGGAACAGGCTCCCTAGGGAAGTGGTCACAGCACCAACCTAACAGAGTTCAGGAAGTGTTTGGACACTGCTCTCAGGCGCAGGGTGTGACTCTTGGGTATGGTGTTGTACAGGGCCAGGGGCTGAATTCCATGAACCTTCTGCGTCTCTTCCAACTCAGCTTATTCTGTGATTCCATGCATGATATGTGCACAACAGAATATTAGAAAGATGCTAACTTACTACCACTCTAAATTTAAAACTCTTAAAGCATATGCTTATGTACACTACATAGTTAGACCCACAGAGTCAACAAAACTGCTCCCAGCTGGGGAGTACAGTATACATGTTTACCAGGTGAAGATCACCGTATGCCTAATGTGTTCCAAAACCTGTTTCTAAAAATTAGAAAAGGCAAGACTGGAGACAATAGGAGATGAATATGCAACAGACTATTCACCCACCTAGTGGGTGGAAAAAAGGGAAAGAAAAAAAAAAGACATCTTTGTATGAGGTTGAAGACCACAGGAGGAAATGCTGCAAATAATGCTCCCGTGGTATCCAGGGGTACCAGATTCAATTTCTTCCTCTCCCTGAAGGAATCTGATTCCAGTCTCTCAAAAGATACCATACTTACAAAGCCATCTGAAAGAGGGCAATCTCCACCTTACCTGTTTGTGCTGTTGTTGTTTTTGCTGTAATTGAACACCCAGTGAAGCAGGAGCAGGACCCAGCTGTCTCACTACACGAATAAGCATCACAGCCTCTTAGCTAAACAGACTGTCCTACTCTCTGGCCCAAAAGCACATTTGAATATGCTATGCCAAGGAAGGCAACTCAGACAGGAAAAACCAAAGCAAGTCCACATCTGTACACCATACAGGACCAGCAGTTAAGATGCTGACATGCAATACCTTGGTTCATTCTAGCTGAGCAGCACTTCACATGCATGCTGAAATGGTTCACCTAGGACCAGAAAACCAGTTTGCTCCATAGTATGACCCTGCTTGCTAAAAGGAGGGTCTTGGTTATGCCCCTCATCCCAGCAAACTAAGTCCCCAATGTTTTCTTAATCGTCAGTGGAGATGGAATGGGATGACTGCATCGGGAAATTTGTAGTGGGAACCTAATTTAGCCTCTTGAATCGCTTCCTGGAAGAAGCACGTTCTCCATTGCAGAGAATAGCCAGCTGAGTTAAGAGTTCTCACTACACAGTTAGTGGGGAGTTGCCAGATTTTAAATGCCAAGGCCTGGGACAGTCCCAGACAGGATTAGTAAGTCCAGCGCATGACACCCACAGCACATGCTGTGGAAAGGTCTCCCAGTCCATCCCCAGTAAGCCTGACATGCCCAGTATGTGCACATGATTTATCCACATATGCTTGCTGTGCTGTCTGGAATTCAGAAAATCAGACAGTTGTTGCAAAAGAATGAGAAAAGTCACATCCTATGCACTCTTCATATGTATCTTATTGTGCAATGTGGGGTATCCATGCTCCACAGGATACCTGCTGAACACAGCCTTACTTAGTTTTACAGGTATGGTTAGGAAATGGAAAAGATAAAACTAATTTCATTTACATCTAAAACTGGAAGATTTCTTTTGGCTCACCTGTTAAACCAAGACGAAAAATAGGTAACTTTCCCAGGCTCAACTATATCACTGTAGACAGATCCTTTCATAAGGAGCCCAGAAGTGTTGCCATTTCATTGTTATCTGTTTCAGCAAAGGACTGACTTAACTTTGATTAATGCATCGCGTTTCTTTTATTTATACATCAGACAATTGTACACCATGAACCATATATCCTCTAGGAATCCATAACAGGAGCTGCAAATTGTTTTGCACATGGAGGTTCATTCCAAAGCAAATTGATCTAAAATATTGTAAAAGGCTCCTTCCTGAAATACTCAATCTCAGCTTCCACTTACCTCAACATATTTAGTATTCATACAGAATGAAAACACGTGAAAGGCAAAAAAAGCTGCAAGTCAAAAACACCTCAAGTAATCAAGCAACAAGCCCCATCTCTTCCAAACTTAAAAAAGGGAGGAAAATGCCTGAATCAAGGTTCCTTTCATCCTTCACATACGTACTCTAAACTGTGCTGGCGAAACACTAACTCCATTCATTTTTGTCACTGACCTTATATAGGCCAGAATCCCAGCCTCAGCTCCCCCCCCAAAAAAAAAAGCATCTAACTACCTTGCTACGTCAGGACTAGTTTGCTTTAGCATAGTAAAGTTCAAGTTACATCTCTCAAAGATTACAATCTCTCAAACTGCCTTTGAAAATACCATGGACACCTCTGGCCTGCTTCCTTTACATTTCCTTCTGAAGAATAAAAAAAAAAAACTTCATTACTTCAGGCTTTGTCCAGGAACAAAAGAATATTGACCTGAAACCTGATCTCCAAGAATTTATCCTAACAATGAAAACACAACACAGAAACATATATGGATGAATTGGTATTAAAAATATTTCAGTTTCAGCTATAGACTGTCAATGATCAACACTCAATGCAGGTAATTTTCCTACAAGTAAGTAATAAATTACTTTTTAGCAGAATTTCCATGTAGAAAGGTGTGGCTCCTTTCCAGTAAGTCCACTACAATTGTGCAATGTGACCATGACTGTGGAGTTCAGCACTGTGCAGGGAGAAAGCAGGGCGGCAAGTGAGATTGAAATCCTGGATTTCAGGAAAGATAACTTTAGCCTCTTCAAGGATCTTCTTGGAAAAATCCCATGGGAATGGACCCTGCAGAGAAGAGGGGTCCAAGAGAGCTGGTCAAATATTCAAGCATCACCTCCTCCAGGTTCAAGACCAGTGCATCCTGATGAGTAAGAAATGGAGCAAAGAAGGCAAGACAGCTGCACAGATGACCAAAAATCTCCTGTCAAAAGTGAAGCACAAGCAGGAGATACACAGGAAGTGAAAGGAAGAACAGAACACTTGGAAAAAATACAGAGATGCTGTCCTGATGGGATGCATTCCCAAGTGCTGAGGGAGCTGGTAGACACCATAGCTAGGCTGCTTGCAGTTGTCTTGGAAAAGTCATGGTGATCAGGAGAGGTGTCTGAGGACTGGAAGAAAGTAAATGTCACCCCAAGGGTCAAGAAAGGTCAAGGGTTCAAAAGGGTTCAAAAGGGTCAAGAAGGAGGACCCAGAGAACTACCAGCCAGTCAGTCCCACCTTGATCCCTGGAAAGATGATGGAGTACCTCATTCTGGAGGCCTCTTTATCCACATGGATGCCAAGAAGGTGATCAGAAGCAGTCAGCATGGATTCACCAAAGGGGAATCATGCTTGACCAACCTGATTGCTTTCCATGATGGTACAACTAAATGGATGGATAAGGGGAAAGCAGTGGCTATTGTCTACCTCGACTTCAGCAAGGCTTTAGATGCTGTCTCACAAGATATCCTCATAGGCAAGTTCAGAAAGTATGAACTAAATGAGTGGACAGTGAGCTGGATTGAGAACTGGCTGAATGGCAGATCCCAAAGAGCTGCAATCAGTGCCACAAGATCTAGTTGGAGGCTCATCACAAGTGGTGCCTGCCAAGGGTCAATACTGGGCCCAGTGATGTTTAATTCATTCAGCAGTGACTCAGACAAAGGGACAGATGCCTCCTCAGCAGGTCAGTGATGACACAAAGCTGGGAGCAGTGGCTAATATCTCAGAATGTAGCACTGATGGGAGGGAGAGATGGGCTGAGAAGAACTGTCTGAAATTTAGCAAAGGGAAAAGCAGGGTCTTGCACTGGCTAGGAATAACTCCAGGCACCAGCACAGGCTGAAGTGACTTGCTGGAAAGCAGCTCTTTGGAAAAGGACCTGGGGGTCCTGCTGGACAACAAGCTGTCTGTGAACCAGCAGCGTGCTCTGGTGGCCAAGGTGGCCAATGGTGTCCTGGGGTGCATTAGGGAGAGCTTTGCCAGCAGGCCAAGGGAGGTGATCCTGCCCCTCTACTCAGCCCTGGTGAGGCACATCTGGAGTGCTGTGTCCAGTTCTGGGCTCCTCAGGACCAACAGTTGCATGGAGCTCCTGGGAGAAACCAGCAGAGGGCTATGAAGATGATTAAGGGACTGAAGCATCTCTTATATGTGGAAAGGCGGAGGAAGCTGGGCCTGTTCAGCCTTGAGAAGAGACCACTCAGAGGCAATATTGTACTTCCAATGTATGGAACTATCTGAAAGAACAACGTCAAAAGGACAGAGCCAGGCTCTCCTCAGTGGTGCTGAGCAACAGAACAAGAGGCAATCGGCAAGAAAAACAGATGCACAGGAAATTCCACCTGAACATGAGGAAGAACTTCTTTACAGTGCAGGTGACCAGGCACTGGAACAGATTGCCCATAGAGGTTGTGCAGTCTCCCTCATGGGAGATATTCAAGAACTGTCTGGACACGATGCTGTGCCATGTACTCTAGTGGACCCTTCTCGAGCAGGGAGGTTGGACTGGATGATCCCACCAGTGGTCCCTTTCAAGCTGTGATCCATTCTAAGATCCTGTGATACTGTAATGTTATGTTTAACAGTAGCTATGTAAAAACAGAATCTGCCTTATGCACATTTCAGGACAGGGAGCAGTTTGGTTTGCTTTTAGCAGTTTCTCAAAATACAGATTCACAACCAAACAGAAATTAAGATGCATCCCAATTATACATGATTATATATAATTTAATAGCAGTGATGTACTACATACATCTGGATGAAGAGATCTTCACAAACATAACAGCATCCTGTAAAAAAGCATATTCATAATCCAAGCAGTACAACGTCTCAAACCTCTATGGAGTTCTCTCTCCATTTGAAATGCATGTAAATTGGTGAATTTATACAATCTGCTTTGCTTTTTAAAGGACAATTTTTAAAGAGCAGTTTTTCAAAGGTAACAAGCTAAATATACATGTAACATCAACAACACATTGAAGCAGTTTTAAGAGTTCTTTGCTCCATTTCTCATTTTTTATTACTCATCACCTGCTACACTCCTCCTGCTTGGGCAGGTATCTGGGTGACCACTTTAATGGCCATACTCTTAGACATTTGTGTAGTGACAGATGACAAACATGGGAAAAGGAGAACTGCAATCCAAAAAACAAACAAAAAAAAAACCAAAAAACAAAAACAAAAACAAAACAAGAACAGACAGGGGATGCCTCTTGAAAATGAAAACCAAAATGGAGAAATCAGGCCCCTTGTTCAGTTACGTAAAATTTTTTGCTCTACAGTGATCAGCGATCCAGAATATTGCTAAGCTACTTTCTCTATTACACTTGTCAGCATAAAAATAATGAAGAAAAAATAGAACCTGAGAAATCTGGAAAATGTCATCCTAAAGATATCACAGGCTGCACCGCCAAGCCCTATTTTCTCATTAGTATGGAAAAAAATGGAAGTTTATTGAAAACAATGTATTCAAGACCAAATCCTTGAATTTATACAAGCATCTTTCATTTCAGTATATACATCCCAAACATCTCTCAAAACTCTTGAGTGACCAAAGACATAGAGGGAGAGACAGCGTTCCTGCCACCCTGCCCAACAGTGGGTGTCTCCTGAAGGTTGCTGCGCTCTTCCAGACTCGTGAGCTGTTTTGTCTCAGTGTGATTGCAACAGCCTCGGTGGAGACCCTCAGGAGCCCCATCAGTCCTCACAAACCAGGAGGGCAAGGTCTAGAACAAGACATACAAAAGGTTCCCTGGGAACAAAAAAAAAGAACCTATCCAAAAGTCAAGGCTTTGTGATCCTGGAGTATTTTTAGAGCCTAGAAATTACAAAACTGATTTTCACTGTGCTTACTTTTAACTCACCTTAACCAATTACCCAGATCTTTAAAGGAAATTTAGAAAAAAAAAACAAAAAAAAAAAAAAAACAAAANNNNAAAACCAAACCAAAACAACAACAAACCAAAAAAAAAAACCAAAAAAAAAAAAGACGAATTCCTAAAGGAAGCTTTTATGTCACCACTGTCCAGAACGCCTTTAATAATTTTTAGCCTGGTACCTCATGTTTTATTATACAATTCTAAGTCATCAGAAATAACTTCTCAATCTAGCCAAGTCATGCAATGATACACAGCAATAAGTTGCTTTGAGGAGGAAGGGGCTAGAGGTTGAGGAGCCTTGTAGACAGTTTTATATTACATTAAATCTACAACAGCCTCAAAATCTAGAATAAAAAAAATTCAAAATACCAACAGCTCTGAGCTTCAATGAATTTAAACATGCCTTTTTTTTAGCACAAGCTCACATGACTTGTTAAATAATTTACTCTATAAATTACTTATCCTGTCTTACTTATTAACAATTCTAGAGTGCTTTATATAACTGCATTAGAAATTTATTTTGTGGTTTTGAAATGTACGCAATACACAATCACCTCTCTTTTAATAGGCAAGAGCTTAAAAGTCGCCTACTATTTTGTTGGCAAGCAGTTCTTCCTGAAAAACACCAATTAATTTCAAACTCCATTCACCTGAATAATCATAAGTAAACATATTAATGACTTGATAGTAGAACTGTGAAACTAGGCCAGGAATATACTTGCACTGCAAGAAGTCATTTTTAAATCTAAGTCTTTGAAGAGTCATGTACGCTGAGATACAACAGCAATACATTTTCCTTAATGAGAAAATATTACACTGGACCTTTTACAAGAAATCTTGACCACTCTAAAAATTTCTCATTTACTATCCTATTAATATTTTTGCATGAGCAATCTTGACAAGGACTACTTATTTGCTAATGTGCCTACAATGCATAGATTTTACAAAATTGATAAAGTCATTTTGCTCTTGCCCCTCTTGGTCCTTGGCTTTTAATGTGAGTATCAATGACTGATACCATGATTCTAATGCAGGATCTCACTCTGGAGTTCAATTTATCTCCAATAATACCAAAGTGACCAAACAATTATTACAACTACACTCTGTCGTGATAAGCACTGGTACTTGCTTTCCAGATACAGACCAGCCCACATCATCACCTTAACCAACTGGGCAAATCTAATATCTGTATTATTTACTGTATTAGATAAGTACGCAAAAACAGCCAGGAAGGGAAAGAGTATGAGAGATGACTAAGAAACCACCAGGCATAAATACTCTTATGCCCTCCCACACCAAGTTTCAGCAGCTGGCCCTCATAGGGCTGATGCAGAAGTACCCTCTCCATAGATTTGGATGCTGGATCCAAGCAGGAATCAATAAATAGTTGAACTGGGACGAGACTGCTTATAAACTCTAAATCACAATCCACCTGTGGACCAAACCAGAGGTGAAACACCTACGTGTTAAATGGTGGAGGCTGCCAGATACATAGTACCTCATCTCTGTTATTCCTACTGCACCATGCCATCTCTTTTCCATCTCTTAATGCCAAGTGGAAAACCCTGACTGCCCACTCACATCCTGCCTGCTCAGTGCCATCCACCTGGCCCACAGCCAACACTCTGCACCACCATGGGCTTCACATACACACCCTGACCATGTAGTTAATCCTAGTGCTCCCAGGATTAACCCAGGCTCCCAGTGTCTGTGGCTGCGACAAGGAACTGAACTCAGCACACATGCCCCAGGTGCCTGTGGATGTTTTGCCTAGGACTGCAGGATCCACTCCTGTCAAGACCAGGACATAAGCAACAAATGAGGGACTGATTTCAATAGATGCTCAAGAAATACATGGGAATAAATTCTTCCAATCGCCTTACACGTTTTTCATGTTATTTATACCACGAGTAACTCCACCAGAGACCGACGGAATGTATCTGCAGAGGATATAAAAAAAGAACCAGGCCTGAAGCTTCACAAGTGAAATGCACCACTCCAGTCTCTTAAACCTGTTTCTTAGCTAGAATTAAGCAAGATCTGTGGTGCTAAAAACAGTTCTACAATCTCTATCTACTGCATGAGAACTGTTTCCGTACATACTTAATGTTTTCCGAGCTCACACAATGAAATAATGTGACAGCTACTGCAGTCCAATTTTTAATTTATGTCTATAAACTAATTAAAGAGCCCCTGTGTTTTATGTTAAAAGCACGCATGAAAAGACCATCTTAAATATGTGCAACAGCATCTCCTGAGAAATCATGACTCAAAATTATTTTTAGATCACCAAACACAACAACATGCAATGTCACAGAATGATACAGTAAGAACCAAAAAGAACTGTAAAGACAATGATGCTCAAAAAAACCAGGAAAATTAGAGCCAAAGATATCAATGCAAAATGACTAGACATGTTTTAAGTTGATCATGGAAGAAAACATATTTGCAGTATGTGTTTTCTCCTCTGGCCTTTTAAACCGGAGATTAAATTCTAGAGGAAAATTGCTCTGTTACTTCTAAGCAGAATACACTGGATAAAAAGGCTACCAAAGCATATAAAAATGATCACAGATGCACAGGTCACAGTATTTTTTTTCTATTTAAGCAATCTACAGAATATTACACAAACATCTGAATCAGTAACAGTTATAACTCAGAAAGACCATTTCTTTACCATAGGTCCTAAAAAATCTCCCAAAGGTGGGCCATACAGGAGTAATAGAAATGAATGCTTCCAGCTTTTCCCCCAAGCACATGCAGGGAAATGCAGCAAATTGACTTCAACGAACTGCAGGAATGTAGCCCAAAGGCTAGAATTTAATCTAAACTCACACCGTATTTCACAGTATTTTTTATTGCTTCTAAATGACACTGAAAAATAGAAGAAGGATGGAGAATACAAATACTGGGAAATTTGTACAGATTTGGGGTAAATATGCTGGTATCTTTTACATTAAATGCCACAGAAAGCAATTCAAAAGCAGGGGTAAGGAAATACAAACAAAACAGCTTGAGAAGGTTTTTTCTGGGATCTATCATCTTCACCAGTATCCAAAATGTTTTGCTCTGCAAGAGGTTTTCTTAGGCAATGTACATGAATGCCATGGTGCTCTGAGGTGAGAACCGATGCAGGATTTAACACGAAAAGCTACAGAACTCCCTCACCAAATATTGTCTACAAGGCCAGCAAGGATGGAAGCACCACATGGGAACGCGAAGAAAGAACTTTTTTCCTCACGGTTAATTAGGGTTCCCTAATTCCCTCCCAATTGCTGACAAGCAGCACTATGTTCATTCCTCTGCAGGTTTTGTATTTTTTCCTTCCAGCCACCTCCGCTGAGAAGGTCAAAGCAGGTTCGCATTCCTATGCTTAGGGCATGGAAGGCAGTTAGGCGTCCCTTTATGCCGCAACTCTTCCTTTACTTTCCCCCCCCTTTTTTTCTTTTTTCAGCAGGAAAAGAAAACAGGAGAAATCTGAGGCGAAGGGGAAGCCACCCACCAAAACTCTAGGTTCGCAGTGATAAACTGAGGGAACGAAAGTAAAAAAAAAAAAGAAATAGAGAAAATCCTCCGTTTCATACCTGCTGCCGCCGCAGAGGTGCGGGCTGAGCGCTGCGCACCCCCCGGCAAGAGCAGGGGTCGGAGGAGAAGCCCCAGCCCCGTCCCGCTCCCCGCTGCTCCGCGGTCCAGCTGCAGCCGGCGCCGACCCCCGCCCCGGTCCCCAGGACCCGCATCGCGAACAATTAGGATTCATCATCTAAACGGGCTCGCAGCGGCAGCTCTGGTAAGCTGCGTCCAAATAAAACCACACGGGGCTTTTAGGCTTCCAGCCACCGCATCTGCCCGCGGAGCAAGAGCCTCTAAGCGCGGGTCAGTTCCCCGCCGCCCCCGCCCGCAGCTTCCCCCGCCCGCTCCGGCCCGCCACCCCCGAGCCCGGCCCCGGGCCGCACTCACATTTCGGTGACATTGTCGCCCTCGGCGCTCCGCTGCGGCACGGGAAAGGAGGCGATGCCCGGCGACACCTCGTTGCACCAGATCCGCCAGGAGCTGCAGCGGCAGGACGCGGGGCA